>CM050172.1:35158545-35358545 GCA_027410445.1 Discoglossus pictus | reverse complement strand
ACCTAACATGTATAATTATTTTGTATTAGGGCCCTTAATTCACTAGCTCTGCCACTGTGACATATAATTTATTAATATACAAATATGCTTTTATTTTATCTGCTTCTGGATCACTACCTTGTCCTGGTGAAGGAGTCTGAGTACCTTGATGATGCTGAGAGCTATACCATGTAGTGGCCCTACATGGTCACCCAACATGGGCAGGTCATACCAGAGAGGTCAGACAAATCATGATCCACTGGATAGGAATTGGCAACCCACTCCAGTATATGTGCCAAGAAAACCTTATGGATAAGAATAACCTGGGACACAACTGAACAGCACAAGAATAACAAAAAGCTATCTCCAAGTGTTATTAACATAGGGCCTCATTCAATTGAGAATTTGTAAGTTACTGGAGCCCGTAATGTAGGCTGTAAACTAATTTGCTATTCATTTGCAGCCGTATTAAATTGTGGTTCGGTAAATTTAAAAGTGCTCTATATAAGCACATAGCATATTTTTTTACAGAAGTTTTTAGTTAGTGAAGATCTTGCTTGTGGATAGAAGTTCATTAACTAAAAACCTTTTGTAAAAAAAATATGCTGTGTGCTTAAATAGAGCCCTTTTAAATTTACCGAATCACAATTTAATAAGGCTGTTGGTGTCTTTTTGCGAGCCACAAAAGATCTTCGGGTTACAGGCTGAAAAGAACAGTAACTTACAGCCCATCTAAGCCTTTGATCTTTCATGTCTGCAAGAGTTACAATCTCTAAAATAGCAAATCGCTTTTTAATTGCTACAATTCATCAAGCCCGCAAATGTTTTCACATTTTCGATCTCGGGAATCAATGAGTTAATACATATCAGGCCAACCACATGGACTAGAACATTTCCTTCATTAATTTTTATTATTTTGTACATTGCTGAATTGCAAGTCTGATAGAATATTGGACCCCTAAACGCTAATTGATTGACATGTAACCTCCATGTTTTACTGATGTAATGATGACGGTCTAATTTTCTATAGGCAGTTTCTAAACGGGTAATTACGGCCTTGCTTAATTGATTATGGTTACACTCTGAAATGCTACATACAATTGCATGGTTTACCCTTTCAGCGTTTCAGACCTGTAACTTGTGGGCTTGTGCAATTGAATCGCTCCGTAATTGTAGCAGAGTTCAAGCCCGCAGACATACGACCTGTATAAAGTGAGTTGCGGCCTTGCAATTGAATGAGGCCCAAAGTTTGGAAGCATTTACTCCTGTGCTCCCTTGAAGGAGCACTATAATGCCCTAACAATAGGAGCTAGTTATTTCATTATATATCAATCATTAATAAATGAATTAGCTATAATAACAACTTTCAATATGAAATTCACTAAAATATCAAAAATCGAGTATTAGCCTCCAGCAGGGTGGCACGACTTTTCCGGGCTTCACACATGAGCGCCGACGCGATGCACACTCCCACACAAGCGCGCCCATTATTTGCGCGATCCCGACATCTTCGCGCAGGAGCTGCCATCTGCGCTCAGGCCCCTACACAGGACCTCAGGTAAGGTGGGCTTAGGGGTCTTTGAGTGTAAGGGTTATGGTTAGGGCACAGGTGTAAGGGTTAGGGTAGGGATCTGAGGATTAGGGCATGGCTGTAAGGGTTAGGGTAGGGGTCTGAGGGTTAGGGCACAAGTGTAAGGGTTAGGGCGCATATATATATATATATATATATATATATATATAAATATATATATATATATATATATATATGTATCATTATATAAATATTTTACAAAATACTTGTCAGAGAGATAGTGCTTAACACTTAAAGTTGGTAATGATTGAACTAAAGCTTGAATTATATAAATATACAATATAATACATATATATTCATATATATTCATATATCTATATATATATATATATATATATATATATATGTATAATTTTATATATATATATATATATATGTATAATTATATATATGCAAACTTACTATGTATATATATATATATATATATATATATATATATATTTATATATATACATATATGATAAATTATGGGTCAAAGCTTTCATGGGAAAGACATACTGCTCCTCTAGTGGTTAAATCGATGTAATGCATGATTAAGTTTAATTTTGCTATTTTTTCTGTGTCTAATAATTTAATCTGGGGGGGTATTTGTCTCCCCCATCCCCCCAGTTCCTATGCCCCTGTGAATTACCCCTCTTTTATGTAACCAATCTACAGGATTCCTCAAAAATATATTATTTTATATAAATGTAATCACTAATCTTTTTGTAAAGTAATCAGATTTTTTTGTTTTGTTGGTTGAACGTGGAAGTTGTCGTTTTCTCTAATTCTTTCATGCTTAACCCCCCCAAAAAATTAACAAAGCATCTTTATAGATGAGTCAGAAATTCAAATGTATCTTGTACACTAATTACTTCATGGATTTATATACTGTATCTTTCATTGTCTTGTTTAATTAATATCTTTCAAAAAAATGTCATGTTCATGTACTAATAATGACCCAATGACGGAGTGTTCCCTGTTCACGTGAATGTGTCAGTAAGTCAAGAAACTGCTCTCATGGAACAAACGATGGAGCCTCGTTAGTGCGTCATCAATCAGAAAATATTATCTACTCAGATAATCTACTGATGTTAAATACGTCTTGGGAACACTTACTATATCACACTCAAGCACTGAGTAATTTTACTGAAAAAACAGTCATTTAATGAATTCATTAGCAGCCGCACAAATTAGCATAATACATCTGAGCAAGACAGTCAGCGATCAAATATTTACTGTTTGACTCAATTAAATATTAGGAGAGTCATTTATATTTGATGTGGTGACTTTTTATTTGTTCGTACGTGCTGTGTTTAGTTTATTAATTTGGGGGTGAAATGGGAATCAGCATGTTCACAATTATACATGTTTTAAAGTATTCATTTTAATTCTTTGTGTACTGTACCTTGCTTGTGTTAGGCTATGATACTCAGAAACGTGCAACAAACTAAAAACAACAGCGTCTTTGAGCCCTATTCTATTTGTTGTTATTGTTCTGTCCTTCAGTCGTGTCCAACTCTCGATGACCATATGGATGCAGCACACCAGGTATATCTGTCTGTGTTTCTGGTTGTGCTTATCCATATGGTTTTCATGGCAAAGATACTGGATTGGGTTGCCAGTTCCTTCCTTTTCTGACCTCTCTGCAATGACCTGACCATCTTGGGTGACCCTACATGGTATAGCTCACAGCTTCATTGAGGTACACAAGCCCCTTTAGCATAACAAGGTAGCGATCCTATTCTATTAGAAGCTCACAAATGCCTTTAGCCTGTCATTTTGGCTGCAGGTGATTCTTTCTCTAAATATTTAGATGTATTCTATTGACACCAGCTCGCAATTTACCTTCTTAAGCCTAAATGCATAAACCCGGCCTTTTTAAGTCTGATTTCAGGGGGCGTGATCATATGATCTGACAATACTTAAGCAAGCCCGTAATTTACTTCTTAGACACAGCCAATAGCAAATGAGTCTGGAAGTTACACATATTCTGCAATCGGAGGCTAAGAATCAATTAGTGCCAATAGGTAATATCTGCCAATCAGGCTCTAGCAATCTATAAAATGCATTAGACCATCTGTTCTAGTCCATGTGGGTTTCATGATTTGTATTAACCGCTTGAGTCCCCGGGATCAATATTACTCAGAAATAACATTTAAAAATAATATTTTTGAATTGCATATTTGTGCAATTGGGTTTGTTGTGCAATAAATTCTAATGTCTTTCCATTACTTCCCATGCTTTTAGTACAGTATTACATGTTTAATTGCTGCTACAGCTCTAATAAGTGTTTGAAAAAAGCCCTTGTGCCTCCTATTTAGAACTCTGAATATTTTTGACAGAAATGTAATACTTTTTTCAGTTGCGGGTCAGACTTTATTTGTGATCTACCACTCCTGGTTTAATAGAATATCCATTTTGTGTAACTTTAATTACTTAGAGCTTGTAATATTCAAGCTATGCAAAAACCAATGGAGTTCTAAGGCCATATTTGCATCTTTGCCTGTCCTGTAGTGATTGTGGGTGGGGAACTTGTGATCGGATTGCGAGTAGCTAATAAAAAAAGAGGCAATTTTAAGTATGTGTAAATTTACGAATTGGGCTATAGAATAGGGCCCTATGTAAGCTTAGAGCATAAAAGCAGTATTAGAGAAAGTTTTAACTTAACAGACTCTGTCACTGGCACTTCCATCTTGCATTGCTTCTTGGTCTGCAACTTGAGAGGTAAGGTTAGCCTACTAGGAATTGCTGTTCTATTTAGTTTTACAAGTGGCTATTCCAAGTGGCAGATCTGCTACCTAGGCTCCTCCCAGTTCTCCCATTCCTCCCTGGTGGTTAAAGGGACACTGAAGTCCCATATGTACTCTGCACCATCAGATAGAGGATAGAAAAGTCTACCACACATTTCTTTTTGCATAAATGTACTTTTACTAAGTGGGTTCCCTGGTGATTCAGTGGTTAGGATTCGGTGCTTTCAACGCTGCAACCTGGGTCACACCACCCTGAGGCCAAGCAGGGTTTGGCCTGGTCAATACTTGTATGGGAGACCACCTAGAAGCTGTATGCTGTGGCCCACTGGAGAAGGAACTGGCAACCCACTCCTGTATCTCTGCCATGAATACCAAGTGGATCCATGAGGTCACAGAGAGTCAGACATGACTGAAGGACACAAACATACACACATATTTTTACTAAGAGTCAGATGTAGTGCTTGTACTGGTAAGAAAACTATGAAGCACTAATATAGTTTGTAAAGTGTGCGTATGCTCCAGTGGGAGCGCATGCGCACTTCACAAACTATGTGTATGGATTTCTGTGCATGCCCCAGAGTGCAAAATGCGGCACCAGCCGTGCATGTGAAAAAGTGCGGCACCTGCCGTGCGTGCACACCGTGCGGCAACCAGCCACGCATGTGCAAAAGTGACACTGGGGAAAGGGGGAAAGAGACAGGAGGGGAAAAGGGGCACAGGGGAGGGAGGAGGGGGGAAGAGACACAGGGAAAAGGGGAAAAGAGTCAGAGGGGAAAAGGGACACGAGGGAGGAGGAGGAAAGAGACACGGGGAAAGGGGAAAAGAGACAGAGGGGGAAAGGGACACAGGGGGGAAAGAGACACGGGGAAAGCGGGAAAGAGACAGAGGGGGAAAGGGACACAGGGGAGGGAGGAGGGGGGAAGAGACACAGGGGAAAGAGGGACACGGGGTAGGGAGGATGGGGGGGGAGAGACAGAGGGGGAAAGGGACACAGGGGAGGGAGGAGGGGAAAAGATACACAGGGGAAAGGGGAAAAGAGACAGAGGGGGAAAGGGACACAGGGGAGGGAGGAGGGGGAAAGAGACACAGTTGGAAAGAGAAAGAGGGGGAAAGGATCACAGGAGAGGGAGGAGCCGGGAAAGTGACACAGGGGAAAGGGGGAAAGAGACAGAGGGGGAAATGGACACAGGGGAGGGAGGAGGGGGGAAAGAGACAAAGGGGAAATAGACAGAGGGGGTAAGGGGGAAAGAGACACAGGGAAGGGAGAGTGGGGAAAGATACACAGGGAAGGGAGAGGGGGGAAGAGACACAGGGGAGGGAGATGGGGTAAGAGACAAAGAGATGTGAGAGGGGGGTAAGAGACACAGAGGAGGGAGGGGGGAGGAAGAGACACATGTAATATTATACTGTCATTTATGACAAGTAAACGACTAGTAAACTAATAAGCAAGCGCTTTTTTTAGTTGTTTGCCTGATTTTGGTTATCATTAATTTTATACAAATATTTTTCCTGCAGCCATACTTACACGGTTTAGTAGCGTTTTTTCCTTTTTCTGACACTGATCTACTCACATGTGACTATGCCAGCAGCAACTTATACATAATTAATGAATACTATCAATAGTAATAATTCACCTAACAATGCTTCTATGCTCAGAGGTAAAAAAACACACAATAAAAATCAATAGCAATATTTATAGTATTTAAGGTTCTTAGGATTTTTTTTTCATTTACAAAAAAGTGACAGTAATTACAGTATTTGCAAAAATATTAATCTTACAATTTTTTTTAATTATTTGATTACAAAAAATGTATGCTTTATTTAACAATACACATTTTTTGCCATGGTTTACCAATATTATTTATCTAAAAAAGATTAATTAATTATTACTAATGTTAGCCTTGTGCATCTCTCTTGCATGTTTAAATTCTATTAATGTGTTTGCCCTGAGTTTAGGAAAAATGTGCATTGGACGTGGGGGGGGGGGGGGCAGTTGTTCAGTTGTTTCCCACTCTCCATGACCTTATGGACCGTAACACACCAGGACATCTTTGTGTCCATGGTCATGATGATCCACTTGTTTTTTATGGCAGAGATACTGGAGTGGGTTGCCAGTTCTTTCTCCATTGTGCCACAGCATACAGCTCCTAGTATTCCTAGGTGGTCTCCCATCCAAATACTTACCAGGCCAACCCTGCATGGCTTCAAGGAATTTCATGTATACTGGGCCACACAATCCGTGATGGCCACCCCAAAACACAAGTCAGGAAACTAGCAATCGCAAAGCCGATCTGTATAATGGAGTTGTTAACGTAGAATTTCCCAACAGACATATGAATAATCTAGAAAAGTTAGTGCAAAGTTTTGATAAAATGCAGTTGTGTTAACGAAGAGAAGAACTACTGTCCCAATTTTCATTATACTTTACAGAAATAAGTAGAACAACCTTCCAGCACACGTAATAGGGACTACTAATTAAAGCATATGCCTATAGTGATAATTTAGTCCACTTCTTTTGGTTTTAATCTGTAATTAAACGGCCCACCCTACAGAATAGGTTATTGGGTCATGAAATGATATATTAGAGATATTTATAGTGTGCTGTTCTGATGTGATAATGGGCAAAATGTTTTTCACATTTAAAAAATGTAACCCTTTAATTTTTAGCTATTATATTTACAGTAATTTTATGTGAACAGTAAAGGCTATTGTCTTTCTTTTTTTTTATTTTTTATTATTCACCTTGAATGTTGTAAGATCTTCATGCAGTTCCCCTGAAAGTAATGACGAACTGTCACAATGATGTGGTACTTAACTACATGAATAAATGTGATTGCAAAACAACTAACAGTCTAATATGGAAGAAAAAAAGGCTTCTGTGTTCTTACCTTAAACAATTGTGTATCAGGGCAGATCTACCAGTGCAGGTGGTGCAGTGCACCAGGACCCTCCTCCGGGGGTGCCCCCTGGGCGCCCCTACCTTTGCCCAAACCCACCACAGCCTCCTTGGCTGCACACCAGTCCCCCGGTCTGAAATTGTTGTGTGCTTGTTTAAATAAGGTAATTTCTACTGAAACTCAAAGAGATGGCAGTGTGAAGCTGTTCAGCAAACTGGGCATGTGTAACAGGGAAGAGGTGAGAGAGCAAGGGTTGCAAATTGGCTGCAAAGTATAGGGGGATGGGTTCTGTTTAGGAGAACAGAAAGGAGATAGGTATGAGTGGGTGCTGTGTGGTGGTGGATTTTGAGAGGGACTGAGTGTTATGTAACGATAGTGTATGTATATTGGGTGCTGTGGGGGAATGGCTGCTGACAAGGACTTGGTGGGGATGGATGCTAAGAGGGGTGGGTGTTGTGGGGGGTGATGTTATATATATATATACATATATATATATATATATATATATATATATATATATATATATATATATATATATTTATATATATATGTATGTACATATATATATATATATATAGATATATATATATATAAGGGGAGCAGTTTTGGAAAAGGGTCTTGGAGAGGAAAACTGAATGATCCGGTTCTGAGGGGGCCCAGCACAAAACATTTTTTACAACACCACCCCCGCCCCCCAAAAAATGTTTTGTTGCACTAAGGCCCTCCATTCTCTAGCTGGGCCACTGTTGTGTATGTTATTAGTTTGTCACATACTTCCCAAACTACAATGTCTACCTCCAATGACCCTCTATGCTCTGCAGTGTTGTAGCTTTAGGTCCAGCACATGGTTAGTAAATTAGTATTTAAACTGTATTTTTATTTTGTTTTTATTTTTTGCTTTAGCCCATATACTTTTTTTTAGTCTTACTGGCTTCTCTGTTCCATTCTCCTCTTTTTCTGTGTGTTTGTGTCTTTCAGTCATGTCTGACTTTCTGTGACCTCACCATGCTGATCGACTTGGTATTCATGGCAGAGATAAAAGAGTGGGTTGCCAGTTCCTTCTCCAGTGGGCAACAGCAGGCAGCGCCTGGTATTCCTAGGTGGTCTACCATTCAAGTACTGACCAGGTCCAACCCTTCATGGCTTCAGGGTGTTGTCACCTCTTGGTTCCCTGACTAGGATCGCACCAAGGTCTCAGATGTGAAAGCACCAAATCCTAACCACTGGACCACTTTTTTCTACCCACTGCGCAAATATACTGACTGCAGACTGGGCAGATTTTATGTTATGGCTGATGCCCCACTCCTGTAACATAATACCTGTTGCTTCATTCTCTGCAGTGATTGGCTTTCAAATAGCAAATGTATTTCTAAGTTGGCTTGTTGACCTTCAAAACAATCAGTGACTCAGTTACTTGTATGTTCCCTACACTCCCACCCATACTCATGTACGTCCTCCAATGTAGTTTATATAATACAATGTACTATATGGGAAATGGGCTGTTATATTGGGGAAACCAGCCAAAGATTACATCGAAGGATGAATCTATGCAGACATGCTATCAAAAAGCACAATGAAAAGAGTTACTGTACCACAGTTGGGCACCATTTTACCCAGAAATATCTCTCCATCCAAAATCTGAAAATCAAAATCATCCAGGAGAGAAATAATTTGAAATGAAGATGATCACATTCTTTAACACTACAGATACAGGACTTAACATGGACTTAGATTTTCTAGAACATTATCAAAATGTCTTGTGTTCTTTCATATTCTTTCTCATATTTTATTTTTGTTTTTCAACTCCTTAATATGTGGAGATATTTACATCCCTAACTTATAACACTAACTTTCTTCTTATCTCAAAACTTGTGTATAGACTCGCACACTTGAGCGATCAGTACACAAAAATCCATTGTTGTCATTTTTTTCTATATGGTATCTTGAAAAACTAAAGTTAATATTGACAAAATGTTTTTAGAAAGTAAAAATATGTTGCATCAGAAATAGGATATTTGAGATCTGCCCCAGAAGTCGCATGAATGAGGGGTTCACATTGATTCTGAGGGCTGGGTGGAAACCCGGGAGCTGTAACTGCAACTGATCAGCCTGGAAAACACAGAGAGCAACAGAAGGGTGGGATACCATGTTGGCGCCCTGCATGCTCCCCCTGCCTGTGTTAAGACTGTGGTGGCATCGAAGAGAGTCTGGCGACTTGCGGAGGAGAAACTGGATGAGTCTTGGTGAAGACTGCCCTGTGCCGAGGGTAAGCAAGTTGAAGAGAGCTTGCAAATAATACAAGACAGAAGCAAGTAGGAGATATGGAACATAGAGGAGGGGTAGAGGGAGACCCCCAGGGGCAGACTCAATTGGATAACCAGAGTAAAGTGATTTTTGTCTTGTGGGTAACATTGCCTAATAAGCTAAGACAAAATAAGAAGTTGGAGAGAGTCTTGGTATTCCCTATAAAAAGAGAAGAACAAAAGAAGAAGAAAAGAAAGTAAAATGAAAACTAAAGAACAAAACCAAAGATAACAAAATTGGACTCCAAACCTACCCCCAAATTCTTTTCACACTGGAAGAGGATAAACTAACAGTGTCCAGTATGAGAGGACTCTTGTTAGATTTGTAATCTTCTCTAAAGTTGGCAGGATATATCAGAGAACTGGAAAGCAATTGTCGGAGTAATAGAGTGGACAAAATTGAAACCAAATATGGGCAATTGATCAAAGATTACCTGTCCTTGCTGTCATATACTAAAAGTTTAGAGGAAGAAGCAAGATCCCTCAAGGATAAATATATCCAAAAGAAGATTGGGCTAGAAGGAACATCATTAGAATAAGAGGGAGATCGGAGACAGTTTCAAACAAAGAGTTAAATATGTTTGTTACAAATTTCCTTCTTTCTCTGGCCTCCCTAGGGAGATAACAGAATGTATAGCATCCATAAGGTACCATTTCCTAGAAACATCAAGCATGATGGCCCCAGGGATGTTATAGGATGGCTGCATTTTTTCTCTTATAAAGAAACTGTGCCATTGAAAAGAGGACTTTTGATTCTCCATACAATAAACTAAGTCTCTTTTAGGAGATTTCTATGGGAACACAGGCTAAGAGAAAATAATATTTAGAAATAACTAAAGCTTTAAGAAGAGAAAAAGTGATTTATAGATGTGAGTTTCAACCTAAACTATATATTCAGAGACAGTCAGAAATAAATTGTCACTTCAATGTCTGAAGGGGAAAAGCTGTTAAGGAGATGGAATATTTAATTTGAGAAATCACCTGAGCAGATAGATAAACCAAAACTTTTACTTGCGTGCCAAGAACGGCAGAAGGTTTAAATTAAATGATGTTGGATGGAACAATAAGGTATTGAAAAGAGGCTGGTTAGGCCAGCTAGTAAATAAACCAGGAGCGGAGCTACCAGTGGTGCAGGTGGTGCGGTGCACCAGTGCCCTACTCTAGGGGGCCCAGTGTTTTGTAATTTTTTATTATTTTTTCTGTAGTGTAGGGCCTCCCTGGGCCCTAACCGAACCCAACCCACCATGTCCCCCTGCTCCTTCCTGTGCCTCCTTGGCCACACATCTCCCCCAGACAGAAATTGGTGCATGTCTGTTTAAAAAAGAGCATTTCTATTGAAACTCCAAGAGGTGGCAGTGTGAAACAGTTCAGCACTCTGTGCATATGTATCAGGGAAAAAGGGAAGAGAGCAAGAGCTGCAAAGTGACAGCAAAGTACAAGGGGATTGGTGCTTTGAGGGGAGAGCAAAGGAGATAGGGATGGGTTCAATGTGAGGGGGGTGCTGAGAGGGGTTGGGGACTTTGTCGGGATGGATGCTGAGAGGGAATGCACTGGGTGCTATGTAGGAATGGATACTAGAAGGGGTGGGTGGTTTTTGAGAGGGACTGATTGCTAAGTAAAGATAGTATATATATATATATATATATATATAGCTGTTATGCTATAGTATATAGCTGTTATGCTATTATGAGAAGAGGTCTTGAGAGGGTCACTGAGTGAATTAGTTCCCAAAATGGCAGCAAAACATTTTTTTACAATCCCCTTTGGGAGAGGGGGGGGGGGGGGATTTTTTGCACAAGCGCCCTTCATTCTCTAGCTCCACCACTGAAATAAATACAATGTTTTGAAACAGGTATAAATATATTTAGACAGTTACTGATTATCTAGGTATAATGTCCAAATTCTAGATGATTAAAAATGAGTTTGGTGAGGATTTTTCTTTTTCATTTAATATTTTGAGTAAATATAGTGTCACGATAAAAATAGGGAACCTGCAAATCTCTGTGCAAATCTAAATAGGATAGAATAAAACATGACTTAAGAATGATAAGAAGAAAAAGGAGTTACCATTGGCACAATAGCACATTAGATATATTGCTTTCGCAGAATTCATTTTGATAAAGAAAGGGTTTCTCATGGTTGTGACAAGCACAGTTGGGGGAGTGTTATTTATTTTCTCTCTCTCCTAGTTTTTGGAGATTTTAAGTTAATAACATGCTAGATGGTAAGGTTTGGAGTTATATAGGACCTTCACAAATAGAAAGCAAGGATTAATTTGTGAATGGTTATTGTAGAATGGCAACAATATATATTATTATTACCCTCAGAGTCAGGGTTAGATCTTGTGGGTTAGCTAGGTCTTATCTTTTTTTAGGCTGACATACCTCAGGATTATTATTATTATTATTGATGTCCTGTCAAGTGAAGATGGCGAGATGGATAATCTCAAGGATGTTAGATTGTATGTATGTGTCAAGAAGTGAAGATGAAATGGATTTCCCTAGAGAAATATCACTTAATTATTAACAAGAACATTTTGCAGATTAGATGAGTCTTAAGGTGATTTCTCTGAATACACAAGGATTGAATTCCCCATATACAGGAAGAGTAGCTATGAGTCACTTTTTAAGAAAAAATGCAAATGTTATTTATCTACAACAAACATATTGGAAAAACAATAAAGTATTCAATACAAACAGAACTTATTAAGATTTGAACAATTCGACATATCTATAAAAAACTATTCAAGATAAAGTTTGGCCAAAAAAACGAGAAGAAATAGTTTGCAAATGGGATAAACTATTTCCAGATTGTAAATAGTTTGCAAATGGGATAAACTATTTCCAGATTGTGAAGAAGATGAAGAAATATTTAAAAGTATATATAGAAGTAGAAATATATCCCATCTGCTGATTTTCATGAACAACTAAAGATTATCAGCCTTATTAAATTGCAATTCAGTAAATTTAAAAGGGCTCTATTTAAGCACACAGCATATTTTATTTACAGAAATTTTTAGTTAGTGAAGACCTTGCTTTTGGATAGAAGTTCACTAACTAAAAACTTCTGTAAAAAAATATGCTATGTGCTTAAATAGAGCCCTTTTAAATTTGCTGAATCGCAATTTAATAAGGCGGTATATATCAAAGTTACTACCTTCCTAAAATTTTGTGGAGAATAGGCAAAATAAAAGAGAACGAATGTATAAAATGTAAAATCCGAGATCCAAATTACAAGCATTTATTTTGGCAATGTAATAAAATATATAGATTTTGGAGGAAGGTTCAAGGCTGGCTAAAAAATAAGCTAAGTATAGATATCCTATTATATGTACAAATAGTCTTTTTCTAAAGGTATCAATCATAAAATATATAAAGAATGGAGATTTTGGGAAATTATTGTTTTCCTGGCTAAAAAACGTATTATGAGAAATTGGATAAAAATGAGAGCCCCTTTAATACTAGAATTAAAACAAATTATTTTGAAGCAGATGACCCTTGATCAATTTGACAGGATCACAAACTTAGAAAAAGGAAGAAAGAATTTAAATCAAAATGGTATCATTATTACGAAAAAATTATTAAACTTGAAAATAACAACCCTTCAAGCTTAAGTCTAAGCATGTTCTGCATGGACAAAATAGTTATGGTTCCCATCAAATTAAACATTGATTTCATTAGTATAATACTGTTATTTCCTTCCCCACCTCCACCCCGCCTTCTTTTCTTTCTTCCTCTTTTCCCCTCTCTCTCCTAATTTTCTTCCCCCTTTCAGCCGTTACTTTCCCCATCTATTGGGATATTTCAAACATTGATTGCACATAGTTCAAGATATTTTATGACGACTGTCAGTTAGCCTACATAAGGAAGAAATTGATCTTTCAGTAATCGATAATTGAATTTGTATTTTATACGCTTAAATTGAATTTATGAAGTAATTCATTGTTTAAAAATTTCAAATTTTGTATTTTTGTCTGTATGATAAGAATGTGTTTGTTTATTTAATATGATTGTAATCATTTCTAAAAAAATAAAGAATATAAAATATATTAAAAAAATAAAACAAAAGAGGGGTTTTGATCTTATTTAATAAAAATAATTTAGTTTAATTGAAGAGTTTAAGGAGACGATAAAGAGAGATATACACTGGAAGGGCACCTTAAATAATGTGAGATATACAGTAGTTAATATATATATGCTCCATAATTTGAAGCAGAACTGATTCATAGGTGGACTATTGAAACAGATATTTAAGAAGAACACCTTTGTCTTGTGCAGAGAATTTTATATGATTTTGGACATGATTTCTTCACTAAAGGAAAAGGCAGATGGACAAATCATTGAGAAAGCTAAGATATTCTCTAGATGATTATGTAATTACAATCTTTATGATGTTTGGAGAGCTCTTCATTAGATTATACTTATTTTACAAAGAGATATAAAGTAAACGCTAGATTGCATTATTTTTTATTGGAGGATAAAACTTTACAAAAAATCAATAAAATTAATATAGGAAAAATAAGTTTGGCAGATCATGCCTTGATAAAAAGGGAGTTATGAGATAGGGAGCAAATTCCCAAAAATAAGGCATGGAGAATGAACGACTCATTTTAGATCTTTAGGTATATCCTTGGAATTCTCAGCAAAGGAAGTGGTGAGAGCAATAGATCATTTTAAAAAGGCATTGGACCTTTTTTTTAATAAAAAGGGCATTCAGGGTTATCCTGGATATCTAGAGAAAGAGTATTGATCCAGGGAAAATCTGATCATCAGTATTTTTTCTCTTTTGAATTGGCAAATTTATAATGTTTTTTTTTTCTGTTTGCCTTATGCATGAATAAACAATTAATGCACATATTACAATGATCAGATGAGATCTAAAAAGGATGAAATTTATTTGAAAAGAGAATAAGAACGTTAGGGGAAAGAGTAAAATGATAGAGAAGGAGAATTAATAATAATAAATTGAATTCATGTCTAATGTGTTAGGACCCGTTATTTGTCCTCCAGCCTCTGTTGCAGCTGACTTGAAACGAAAGCCTCAGGCTAATCAGAAAGACGTCTCCTCAGTATGAGGCAAATAGCGGATGCTATAACCTCCGATATAACAGTGCAGTAGATTAATATAGTCAGTTTATATTATAAACCTCTTTTTATTGTTTATTCCTGGTTAGGACTTTGCACTGACTATTCAGAGCAATCATTTTTCAGCTACTAAAATTAGTCTTACATTAGTGAGCACATTGTCCTTAGAATATATATCTTGGATTATTAGATATTTAATTACGTCTTGATCATTGGTGATATAAAATTGGATTATTAATATCTACTCTATTATAGGTTTTTATACTGATGGCATATTTGGGACTTTTAAAAAAACTATTCTACTCTAGTATACAGTGTTATTACTCCTTAAAAATTAAGCATTTATGAATATATTGAAAGATATTTGTAGAGATCTAACAAATCCTCCACGATTAAGACTCCTAATAACAATTACTTAACTGTCTTATTCTTATTTTGCTGGTGGTAAGGTAAACATATTTGGTTCACTCAGTACATACAATGATTTATTACCATCAGGACTAAGCAGTCACTTCTGCAGGGGCTCAGCCAATATCACAGGGCCTCATAGTATCCACCTCAGCACAATCACTCAACAGCTTTTCCCATTTCCATTTACCTTGGTTTCTTTTGCCTCTAGACATAGAGTCACAATTTTTCTGCATTTTAACTCATAACACATGCCCTCCCACCTACGTTGTCCACATCCACCCAACTATGATTTGCGTTAATGTATAGTGCAAATTTATCGCCTCCATTTTTAACAGCTGATACACCCATTCATTTGAGATTGAATTAAAAAAACAACATTTTAAGGGGCCAACAAAAACTCTTAATTTTAAAAGGGCAGATTTTAACGGTCTAAGGGCAGCAATACAAAGTATAGACTGGGACAGAGAACTGATAGGTAAAAACACTGAACATAAATGGACAACATTTAAATCCTTACTAAATATACATGCACATCGACATATACCGTGTGGGAATAAAAGTAAAAGGAGTAAATCACAACCCATGTGGGTTAACAATGATTTAAAGATCAAGATACGGAGTAAAAAACAGGCATTTAAATTATACAAACAAGAGGGGACAGAGACTGCTTTACGGGAATACAAGGAAATCAACAAGGCTTGCAAAAGCGCGATTAGACTGGCTAAAATAGAAAATGAAAAATTAATTGAAAAAGAGAGTAAGACTAACCCTAAAATATTTTTTAAGTATATTAATGGGAAGAAGGCGAGGAAGGAAGCTATAGGAACATTACAATGTGACACAGGCTGTCTGAAAATTAATGACCAGGAAAAGGCAGATGAGCTAAATAGGTTATTTTCTTCTGTATATGCAAGGGAGGTACCAGTGGTTGGGACACTGCAACATAATGGGGCTGCACTACCTTTGCCAAATAATTGGTTAACACAGGAAGTAATCCAAAAGAGCTTGGAAAAAATAAATGTTAATAAAGCCCCGGGTCCCGATGGAATACATCCAAGGGTACTAAGGGAACTGGGTTCTGTAATAGCCAAACCATTATATTTAATTTTTCAAGATTCACTCAACACAGGGTCTCTACCAGATGACTGGAGAAAAGCTGATGTGATACCTATATTTAAAAAGGGAGCAAGAGCAAATCCGGGGAATTATAGACCAGTGAGCATCACTTCTGTAGTGGGGAAGCTTTTAGAAGGGTTAATAAGGGATAGTATACAAGAATATGTCTATCTGAACAGTATTATAAGTAGGAGTCAACATGGGTTTATGAGGGATAGGTCATGTCAAACAAATCTAATTAGTTTCTATGAGGAGGTTAGTAGGAACCTGGATCAAGGCAACTCAGTGGATGTAGTCTTTTTGGATTTTGCAAAGGCTTTTGATACAGTGCCACATGGGAGACTATTGGGCAAACTAAGGGATACAGGAATTGCAGTAAATATCTGCTCATGGATTGAGAGCTGGCTAAAAGACAGGAAGCAAAGGGTTGTTGCAAATGGAACATACTCCGATTGGACTAATGTGGTAAGTGGGGTTCCTCAGGGTTCAGTATTAGGTCCTCTCCTTTTTAACATATTTATTAATGACTTAGAGGTAGGATTGGAGTGTGGGGTATCCATTTTTGCTGATGACACAAAGTTGTGCAAGGTAATTAAATCAGAAAATGATGTGCTTTCCCTCCAAGGGGATTTACATAAAATTGAGGAATGGGCATCTAAATGGCAGATGAGATTTAATACGAATAAATGTAAGGTTATGCATCTGGGAATGAAAAATAGCCATGCAATTTATAATCTTAATGGAGCAAATCTAGGTGTATCAGATATTGAAAGGGATTTGGGAGTGCTTGTGGACAACCACCTAGGTAACAGTGCTCAAAGCCAAGCAGCAGCTGCAAAGGCAAATAAAATATTAGCATGTATTAAGAAGGGTATAGAAGCCAGGGAAGCAAATATAATTCTGCCACTATACAAATCTCTAGTACGCCCTCATTTGGAATATGGAGTACAATTTTTGGCACCACTTCATAAAAAGGACATTTTAGAGCTGGAAAAGGTACAGAGAAGGGCAACAAAACTAATAAGGGGAATGGAGGGGCTAAGTTATGAAGAAAGACTAACCAAATTAAACTTATTTTCTCTAGAAAAAAGGCGTCTAAGAGGAGATATGATTACCTTATATAAATACATCCAGGGTCAGTATAAAGATTTGTCGGGGGAGCTTTTTGTGCCAAGAGGTTTTCAACTGACAAGAGGACATCCCTTGAGGTTAGAAGTAAAAAGATTCCACCTCAAAGAAAGAAAAGGGTTCTTCACAGTAAGGGTGGTTAATCTGTGGAATTCTCTACCAGAGGAGGTGATGACAGCAAATTCGATAGTTAACTTTAAAAGGGGACTAGATTTGTTTCTAATTAAAAAGGGTATTCAGGGTTATCATGGATAATTAGAGAGACAGTAATGATCCACATTTTTAACATTTCCCCTGGAGACAATTGGCTAAGTCTCGCTTGTTTTTTTTTTTTTTTATTTGCCTTCCTCTGGACTAATTAATAATAATAAAAAAAAAATAAAAAAAAAGGAAAACATTAAATAATTGATTAATAATTAATTAACAACTAATGAATTAATAGTTAAATCCGCATATTGCAGATCAGAGGAGATCTTAAAAGGGTTGAACTTGATGGACTGAAAGTCTTTTTTCAACCTTAAATACTATGTAACTATGTAACTATGTAATATGTAATAACTAATTAACCCTCTACTCAATTTACAAATACTTATTATTTTATTATTATTATCCTTATTTGTAAAGGCCAACATATTCAATGGCTTCACCTTTTGTTGCATTAATCCCTTTAGATTGTAAATTTGCGAGTTTTCAATCTTGTAAGGTGCTATGGAAACAAGCATTATGTATGTAAGATTTTAAACTCAAATACAGAGCCCTCCACTATTTGCTAAGTGTTTAATATTTAATATTTATGGTGTAAAAAACGCACAAGATTTTATGTTAAAATTATTATTATTATTTTAATACATTAATATCAGCATAAATATCTAAAGTTTTATGTCTCTGTTGTCTATCCTGACTTCTGGCTGTTGCATGAGTAATAACAGATAGCCAAATTCAGTGCATGCTGCAGTGTCTGGGGGAAGGCGGTGATTGATAGCAGCTTTACCCTAGACTCAGTTTACATTGCACTGACCAGCTAACCCATAGCTTTCCTATTTAGGTAAGTCCAGCATTCCATGCCTGCAACAGATTTGTTAAGGGTTATTTTATTTTTTTTGATCACTGCACGGACGACAACGGAAAACGCAGTATAAAGCACTATTCTGCATTCCTCAAATTCCGAAGAGGCAAGATAGCAGAAACCTAAACTAGTAAGAAAGAAATTAACCTCTTACAAGGTTGTTCCCTTCATCCTTGAAATATAAGCAGACTTAACATTGACTTGAATGAATGGGGGACACACCCCTGCATCCTGAGTGGTTGCAGTAATAAAGCAGCATGTGGGACAGTCTATCACACATGTTAGCATATCATTTATGTGATTTGATTTTTCAGTGAAAAATGCATGTACTTCAAAATTCTAAAAATATTTCAACATGCTTTTAGGAGATGTTTACTGTGATGTGGTCTATATTTCCTGAATTAAGTGGCCCATTAACCCCTGTACAGCACTAGGGAACAGGTTGGCAAGTTACAAAAGACAGACAATAGTAACAATAACAATAATATTGCATTGTCTTGGGTCAGAAGGTTTTCAGGCGGTAGCTGATTTTCCGAAGTTGTACTGCGCTACATATAGAACGTCCAACCAACAGAGATGGCAAACTATGGAAAATAACAAGTACTTTATCAGTTGGATGTTACTTAAAAAATAAAATGTCCAGCTTTAAACTTACATTGAAGTTTGCAGTTGTCACATATGAATCAGCCATTCTGATCCACTTACTAACTATAGACTGATATATCTTGCTAATGGGACATCATTGTCAATAATTGATAATTACTACCTAGGGTTCTGAATCTGTTGTCTTCGAAGTAAAGGCATGTGAAAAGAAACAACTGGGCATGCCCAGGCTCCAGGGAGTAAATAGGCTGTTTAGAGAATCTCCTGTTTGTTAAATGCCAATTTACTGTGGGAAAATGCATTTTTTAATAAAATGTTATGGATAAAGGGCCTCATTCAATTTTGGGACATAACGCGATCGCAAATCACAGATTTGCTGCAATTGGGCCACGTTATCGCGTTGCCCTACGTTTACGCTGCTATTCAATTGGCAGGGCGGGCAAGTAAGTCCCCCTCCTGCTAATCGGCAGTAAGCATTCGCAGGCTTGAACATGATCGCTGCCGAAAGGCCGTAACTCGTGTTTCAAGGCCGCAAACCCGAAGCACTGTAATTGCAAATATAAATTCAATCCAGCACTGTAAAGCACTGTTAATGATGGGGAACACAATGGGTGACATTAGAATTAAAGGCACAACAATCCCAAGCTCGCACATTGCCAAAATATAATACTTTATTTCATGTTTTTTTTTTTCGTCCAGTCCTACGGCCTTGAATGACCTCCTAGCCCGTAACTTGTTATTCAAGCCTGTCGGACTTCAATGAAATATGGAGATTGGATATCAAAGTCCTATGGGCTTGGAGGTTGAAGCCAGTAGGACTTAAGGACGAAAATTAAACATGAAATAAGCTATTTATTTATGCCGATTTGCGATCTTGAGAATGTTGTGCTATTAATTCTAAGACCTAAAATCACTTTCACTTTTAATAAAAGTACATGATTGCTTTTTTATTTGATTAATAAGTGCTATGTTTTGTAAGTAAGCCCTTTGCGACACCTCCTTGGTACAAGTAACCTGTGGTTTGCGTTCAGCCATTTACGGGCTTGACGGAAGGCTAAATCGGAGCAATTGAATAGCAATAAGGTTTTTTTTGCTGCCGCAACTCTTGTGGCCATGAAAGATCAAATGCTTTGAGGGTAGTAACTTGCGATTAGCAGAATCGTAATGGAAAGTAGCGTGCAGCACGTAACCCAATCGGCGCACGCAAACGGAAGGCAATTGAATAGCAACATAGCGAGCGATCAACATTTGCGAGCCCGATTTAAAAAAATGTAGCAATTGAATGAGGCCCAAAGTGTTTGTTATAATCTCTAATTTTACATTTTACATCTGCACTGTCAATTTAAATGCCACTTGATAAAATGTATTTTTTTTATATTATCCTCTATATGTTTTACCCCTCCCCAATTTCACAGGACACATGTATCCCCTAGCTTTAGTGTATACTTTAAATACAATTTAAGTTTTTGGCAAGTGGACCTGGATGGTTAATTACCAATAATCATATTAATAGTGGTTCGGTGTTGTGTTCAGGTGGGGGCGGCATGCTTGGATGATAGGGCTCATGCTGTGTTATGTGCACTTTGCGGGGAGCTGGCTGTCATTTTAGAAATGTTACCTTTAGCAATAATAGCTGGAGCACTGAATAATATAATTGAGTATATTTAACCCATTTGTTCTGGAGCGGATACCTGAACAATAAAACGCAATATAGCAATATGCTCTTCCAGTTGAGAAATGGTTATCTACAACTGGCTGCTAAAGAAAATCTATTTCTGTGCTCCAAAAATATACACAATTCTTAGAAATTACCTTAGTCATCATGGTTGTGTACTACAATGTGATGATCCCACGTGCTGTAGTGTGGATCTCTTATCTAATGTGTTAGACTATAAGGTTATGTGGAGGTTTGATTAAACAAGCATATCTAAACTCATTTGTCCTTTTCTCACATAAAGCACAACCAGAATCTAAATTCACGCACTTATTGTGTCCCAACTTAAAGAGCCCCTGAACTCTGAACAAAATGTTTTACTGAATCAAAATTACTTTTTATAAATATTTTAGTCAAATATACGGGCAATTGTGAGCTTATTTTCTTTTTTTTAGCACTCATATTGCTCAGTAAAGAGGCAAACACATTCTCTCTCACTGATACCCTCCTCCATCTTTTTTAGCTGCAGCTGACAAATGCACAAAAAAGTTGCCCATCAATAAAAACTATCTATACTTACATAATTCAAATAAATATAGATGGCTGGGTTCAAAATTGAATACCGGAATACCACGTTTATCGCTCCACATGCAGGGGTGCAATGTGAAACAGTGTTATACTTAGCATTCTATTCGCCATGGCGATTTTGACAGTGCTAAATAGAAATTTATTACAAAGCCCTCATCAATAATGCTCCCCCTTACATCTCTGCTCTCATCTCCAAATACTCCCCCACCCGCCCTCTTCGTTCTGCTAATGACCTTCTTCTTTCTACAACTCTTGTCACCTCCTCTAACTTCCGCCTCCAGGACTTTTCTTGTGCTGCCCCTAGTCTCTGGAACTCCTTGCCTCGCTCCACCAAATTATCCTCTTGCCTCAAAACATTTAAAACCTCACTTAAAACGCATCTATTTAAAGAATATCACCTTCCTAACACACTTATCACCTCTCTCCCTCTTTTACCACTCACTATACCTTAGATTGCAAGTCTGCGAGTTTCTATCCTAAGACATTGGATTCCTAGCTCAAAGACAGGGCCATCCTTCCTTTGCTAAATGTTAATCTGTATTTGTCTTTGTCTGAACTTAATGTATGTACAGTGCTACAGAATATGTTGGCGCGTTATAAATAAACTTATACATTTATTTGGCCAAGTGATTTATATATATTACAGTTTATTTAATAAGTGCTGCTTTCCTGCTAGGGGACAAACCTAGCAGCTATCCGAAGGCCCCCCTGTAATGTTGTATGTGGACTCTGACTAGCACTGATAATGGCTTCACCCCCAGGATGATCATGGAGGATGATCTCAGTGAGAGAAAATGTGAGGCGACCAACCACTAGATGGCGCTGCCGATATTTTGCAGCACTGCTGATATGTTAGAGAAGTTCTAAGCTTAGAATGGTAGCCTAAACCTTAAACTAACCCTAACCCTCACCTTAACACTAACCCTCACTCTAACCCTCACCCTAACGCTAACCCTCACCCTAACCCTAACAGTTTACCTAAGCCTTGACTCTATAATATGGCACTGCAATATCGGTAGCACCATCTAACGGTTGGTTACCGCACTAAAGCGGCTGACTGATGCCATAACCATAACAGGAAAGGACCTAGATGCATTATACTGAGCAATATAAGTGATAAAATAAAGAAAGTAAGACTCTAATATTTCACTACAATGATTTACAAACTATAAAAGAGATTAATTTTGATTTAATGCGAAGAAAGAATTTCCAGGTTTCAGTGGTCCTTTTAACTACTGCAACTTACTCAACTCTCCACAATAAATCTACCTTAAAGGACAATTGTAAAAAAACTTCATGTTTGTGACATATGTGCAATATTTTCAGTTTCAGTTAGCGCCTAGAGTAGTGGATTCCAAACAAGAGACAGAGTTATTCTATTGGAATTATTCTAAGTCCTATGATTAGTGGCTATTCAGAGTGTCAGTTTTTCAGTAAAACTGAGTAGAGGTGTTGCTTTGAAGATTCAAAGAATATGTAAATGTTTACAGAAGTTTCCTGGGTTTCAAATGTTTCCTAAAAAACAGACACTGATTAGTAGAAAAATATTTATTATATTGAAAAGTGGAATGTACTTACATATTTATATGCTTGGTACTGCTATCTGGATTTGCATACTCCTAGGTTGCTTACATTACAGTGGGTACAGGTGGCATAGCATCTGGGTACAGTTTCTGACTTCCAGAGGAAGTGCTGCAAGTCCCATGGTTGCTGGGGTCACAGCTTATTTCTCTCTGCCTCATTCCTTGTGGGAAATGTATACACCAGCAACAGTGATGCAGGACACAGACAACTGCAAGTAAAATTTACTGTGAATGTGCTGTACAGCTTGGCATGTTAAAAAGTACTACTTATTTTCATGGGTCTAACTATATTTCCCAGGCTGCTTTGCACCACAGACAGCAACCCCAAATGTTTCAGCCTCTGCTTCCTCCTGATTGGCCAAAACAATTTTTTAAATAAATGCTCATTTAGCCTGGGTTTGGAGAGGGTGTTAACAGTGTTTTTCAACCTGTCAGAAATTACAAGATATTTTGCTAAATTAAAGGGGCCTCATTCTATTACCGGCCGTAAATCGGTCGTAAGGCTGCGATTCCTTGCGAGGGTTCAGTTAACTCGCGATTCTATTATACGGCCCCGCAAGGATCTCCTCTTACGGCCGGCCGCATATCTTGGAACCGGCCGTAAGCTGTGAAATCTAAAAACGCAAAAATAAATTCAAGCCTGCACTGTACAGCTCTCCAAATGCTAGGGATCATATTGGGGGACATGAGGATTAAAAGGAACCCCCTCTCAAGCTTGCACATCAGCCCAAACCCGAGTTCGAATTAACTGTTTATTTTCCGGCTGCGGCGTGGGCGGGTCTGAGGTGCTCCAAGCCCTATGGACTTTTTACATGGATATTTTACGGATAGTAAAAATAAAATATTTTACGGATTTGAGTATAGAATAATTATGTGCTATTTTTTCTAACACCTAAAATCCCTTTATAGTCTTCTCAAAGTGCAGGATGGCTTTATTTGAGCTATTTTATGTGCTTAATTGGTGCTAGCGGGACCTCTTTCCTGCAAGTAAGCTGCGGCTCGCTTTTAGCCTTGCAGAGAGGTTTCCCGGAGCAATTGAATTGCAAATAGGAATTTCTTACGGCCGAAACTCTTGCGGCCGTTTTAGATCAAAGGCTTTCCTCTGGCGCGAGCGGCCGCAAGAGATAGCAAGGCACCGGCCGCAAGCCTGCCGGAGCCCCCGGCCGTAAGGGAATAGAATAGCCAAATAGCTTGCGGCCGGTCCTTGCGGCCCGGCAACGGCTGCGGCCGCTAATAGAATGAGGCCCAAGGTGTTTAAATGTTTATTTTGGTATTTGTTCATGCAAAAAATGTTTGCATACACTACTGATTCTTCTCTATCAGATGCATTCATAATCCAGCTCACTTAGATATGCCTTTAATGCTTCAAATATTATCCTCTTAGGAACAAAAGCAAATGTCCCCTGTCATTAAAGCAAAATTCACACTTTCTAGAAGCATCCACTTTGGTGATCATTTAAATGCTTTGACTAGCCTTATCCTTATCATTCATCATTACTCATTGCTATGTTGCTCTGCTTATCACTGGCTTTCTATATGCTGCAGGCTTAAAGTGCCACTGTACAATGAAAATATGTATTTCATTTGAAAACTTTGAGGCTTAAAATTTAATTAGGCAGGTCAAAAATCATTTAAGAAAAAAAATATTTTGAGGCCTATGTTTGACATTGACGGCATCAGTGGTACTTGGGTGGAAGCTCTATCCTCGGCGTATGCCTCTCTTTGTCTCGTTCGTTGTTACCTTATCATACTGCAGTCTACAGGATTTGTCTTATGCTGTCTCCACCATGTGAAATACTCTATCTCACACTGTCAGACTTCTTATGATCTTCACAACTCCTTCCAATAACTCCTTGTTTTGGACTGTACTTTTTCCCTGCTTGGAACCTATTTTGCCTGAAGGCTTTAATAATGGATTACAATGGTGGACCAAGAACGTTCAAAGAACTATATTTGATGATTAACTAGACACATTGTGGGATGGGAGAGACTGTTGTTGACAATATATTGTTTGGATATATAAGAAACGGAGTGCATGTATGTTACCGGTATACTCCCAAGCATCAGCTCCATGGGGGTTGGGAAGGGGTACTTGCTAGGTTCTGTGAGAACTGACATGTATGTGTCCAAGATGGAAAGCCCTTAATTAGCTGCTCCTTAGTGAGAGACAATGTATCTATATGAGTGTGTCCTGATTGGCTGTGTTGTCTATGATATGTAAATGTTAATAATGTTTTATTGATTTTTCCTGTACATGGAAGGGAGAGTGGTGGAAGAGGCATGTGTCTAGGAATGTCTGTCTTTCATCTCTAAGGATCACCTACCAAGTTTTACATCCCTCCTAACAAGCGCTTGTAATCAGCAGGGTCCTGACGTTCTGGGTTCTGCTGACTGCTCCAGCTAGCTTTTGTAAGGGAAAGATACTGGAAGTAATCCCCAAAGTCTAACATGCAGCACTCCACTCTAGTCTGGACTATTTTTTGTTCCATTACTCTCCTCTATTCAGACAAGATTACACCCACACCCCCTCATATCCAATAAACAAATTCTCCTACAAGACACAGTAATGCCTCTTTTCCATGGACCCTACCACTGGACCAGATCTCCATCAAGCAGCTCCCTCTCTTTCTTCTCTAACACTCTCCACACACACAAAGACTGTGAGCTATCTTGATAGCAGAGCTCTCAACTCCCTCTTAACAGTATATATCCTTGTGTCTTGTCTTTTGTTTTAACTGTTAACCCATCTGCTCAGTGCTAAGGAATATGTTGGAGCTTTATAAATAATTAATAATAATGATGACTCTTTTTTACTCTTCCGCACTACAGACTAAATTTAATTTATCTTCCTTAGAGTTTTTTAATTACGTTAGATTAACACCGTTTATTGCTTCCTTAGGCATTAATTTGAGTAAAACAAGAGTCTCCATTAGAAGCTTTAATTTCCCTGGTTGAAAAAAAAGAAAGAAAATGTCCTTATTTTTCAGAAGGTTATAATTTACTAATGAATTTAGAAATGAAGGCAAAATATAAAAATCTTATAATCTGGGAATGAGGAACAAATACAACATTAACAGAGACTGAAATGTATGTAGTGCATTGTACTAGCCATTATTTACTTGTTTCTGCCGCCACAGGGACATACAAGCAGACTGTGATTCTAATAAGCACATCAAAACATCTAATTGGTATACAGTAGCTGCTAATTTACAGCACAAATAATACCTGATTTCTCATGGATTTAGAAAAAAATGGTTAATTCAATGTATAGCCAGTTTTAAATGCTCTTTTCAGAAGTAACCTAACAAAACAATTTAATTTTGGGTGACAGAGTCCATTTACAACATGGGAACATTCTGATGATATATACAGGACATGGTTCCAATTGTCTCGTAGAAGAGTTCTGCATATAAATAGTTTAATACCCTTTAGATTCTATTATTCATGGGGAGTTGTTTATGCTCGTTACTAAACGAGCTTGTATTATTTTGTGTGACATTTACCACAATTTAACTCCCATTAAGATAAGTAATTAAAGGCGTTATATTCAGGATCATTTATCTTGTTCTTAAAGTTTAATGTTTGTGGGTAATTTCTTTATTAAAAGGATGAGACAGCCCTATTTGTTTGTGAGATAATGAGATATTAGACATGTCTTCAGATTTCTAAGTGAGGTAAGTTACTTTGTAACAATAGGACGAATTACAAATCAAGTGACGGAGCTAATTATCAGCTGTTCTCTTTCCCAGGAGCGAAAAGAACAAACAGAAAGCTTTGTATAACATATTGCCGCGTAAGTATCCTGGGAGCGCGAAATGTCATTGCTTGGAAGCACTTATAGCGCCATTATGTCGAGTTAGCTGTGTGACAGATCGCCAAATTACTGCCTTGTTTTATGCAGTTATGCCTACGTCTGGAAAGATACCAGGATAATATGTTTATAAAGTTATATTTACAGGGACGTAACCTTTATAAAGGTCCCTTTTGTTTTGGTTTATACTATTCTTTGGATTATGGATTCCTGTATACAAACATAAATATATATAAAGGGGTGCACCATTATTATAGGGCAACACATTTTGATAAATCGGAAGGAATTGTCTAGCTTTTAAAAAATTAAATAAAATAAAAAACTTTTTATTGTATTTTTTTATGCATTTTGTGACAAGTTACCAGTCTCCTTCGGGTTTGTGTCCGGGTTTCAGAACTTTGATGGAGGAACACAATACTGTGATACTTTTGCAAGTTTACTAAAATGTAGCCAAAAATAACAAAACAAATCAAAGAAAATAAGAAGCCTAACTGAACCAATGAGCAGTTTTCCTCAATAACTAGCTGTCATTAAGCTAAATCTGGGTGGAGCAAAACAAATCTTTTTCTTTTTTTTTTAAATCACTGGCCTGTATATTTCTCCAATTACATAAAAAGGGGAAGATTGTTACCAAAATGTTGTTAAATCTTATGGTTTACAAATATTGTAAAATTTGTTTCCTTGATCCAACGTAGCATAAGGGAATTTCTCCATTCTGAATAATTGACAAACCTTTTTTCTAGCTGGTTAATGGATGGTGTTTGTTGTTGCAGCCAGTGAGCCTCTATAACAGTTCTCTAATACAGTAGACTCTCAGTTATCCAGAATTCAAGCAATCCAAAAAAAAAATGAATACTGTACTTTAAATAAAAATTACAATTGACATGTCTCAACAAATGCCAGGAGCCAGGTTGTCATGCCACAAAATGCTTACAGGCACCTAGATGTCATCCACTGTATGTCTCTGCAATTCAGTGTTACCTGGAAGCAGACAGGCCTGAGTGGCTGAGCCAGGGCAGTGTTGGCGTTACATTCCCCGGGGTCAGCACCGCACCCTCGAGCCAAACGTACCTGTGTGTAAGTGAGGAGTGAAAGCTGCTGCTGCTAGAACAGCCCTCACTGACAAATATACTTAGCAGAGCATCCTATGTGCAGCTAATCTAGGCCTCTTTTATATGTATCTTGCAAGCAACCAGAAACTACATTTAGGTTTTATTCATCTATGCTTATACCTTCTAAAGTCCCATTTAGTAGCATTATTATTGGGTCTAACTTTAATTCAAGAGCCAATATATTTTCATCATTTCTTGTATTGCTAACCAGAATGTTTGAATTTGATGGCATTCCCACCATATATGAATAGACAATAAACATGTTGGTGGTATGTGTGACCGTATGTATTATGATTGGGATTCTGTACCAAAAGTATCCCCCTCTTGATCACTACTCTGTTGTGGTGAAGGGGTTTGTGTACTTCAATGAAGCTGTGAGCTATACCATGCGGGGTCACCTAAGATGGGCAGGTCATAGCAGAGAGGTCAGACAAAATGCAGTCCACTGCAGAAGGGACTGGCAACCCACTCCAGTATCTCTACTGAGAAAACCTTATGAATAGGCAAGACCAGAGACATGCTGGCATACTGCAGTTAATAGGGTCACGAAGAGCCAGACACGACTGAACGATACAATAACAACAAAAAGTATAATATTTTATGGCACCCTGATTAGAGAGCGCACGAGACGTGTGCGCCGCCATGTGCGCACCGACAAATGCGCGTACCAACACCATTGCCCTACAAAATGAGAATGGGGAAAGGGAGAGGTGGCATGGGGATAGTCACCCAGCAGAGGTCTGTGCTTTGTATATGGGTCATGGTGCAGGAGGACTGACAAGGCATAGTGATGTGGATGAGGTACGGGCGAAAAGGGGAAATAAGAGAAAGAGGAAGAGAGTGGAATGGGGAGACTGGGGATAGAGAGAGATGGGAAGGAAAATAGAGAGAAAGAGGAGGAGGAGAGAGAGGATAATGGGGAGAGAGAGGTGAGTGGTGAAGGAAATGACAGGAGGGGAATGGAAAAAAGAAAGAAATGGGGAGAAGATAGAGAAGAGAACTGCACGCGCATTTGTCAGGCATTCTGGGCGTGCACATGGTGGCGCGCACATCTCGTGCGCCCAGAAATCATGCCATCATATTTTAGAGAGAGTTTCTTTTGTCTGAATATTTCTCGATGCTCTTGAGTTCTTATCCCATATTTTTTTTACATGTTTTGTTTTCTATTTCTATTTAGAACAGAGTCCTATTTGTGTATATATATTAATGCGCTATTTATATTTACATTGATAAGCATGTTGATTGCTTAATCATTACATTTACTACAATTCCAATATCAACAGCAATTCTGCTACAGTTCATAATTTTATTATTATTTTACATGTTTCTCTTATTTACCTAATTTATGACTTTTACAAAAAGAAGAAAAAAGTGATCTTGATGTATTTTGTATCTTCTTATTATGCTTAAAAAATATAAAAAATAAAGAATAATCAAAGAAAACGGTTACTGTGATTTCTGGAGGGATTAAATGTACATTATAGTGGTAAGTCACATCATGGTCTGTTAAAGCTATAAGTTGCATCCATTAAGCCATATATATATAATATATATATATATATATATATATGTATATATATATATATATATATATATATATATATATATATATATATATACATACATGGGCGTAGGAGCCAAAAATAAAATAAATTGGGGGGAGGGGGGGGGGGGGATAATTCAACTCTGCTCCCAGGGGACAGAAAGCAAGGGCAGATCTACCATTGGTGCACCCTGTGCAATGCACTGGGGCCCCACTCGGGGGCTGGCTATTGTTGCAGTGCTCCTCAAAAACTTTTTTTTTTCTTTCTTTGTTTAAATTCTCAATGCCCCTGCCCCCCCAATATAATTAAACCATATATACATGTATATATAAATACATATAACATATAAATAAATATATATATATATATATATATATATATATATATATAAATATATATATATATATATATATATATATATATAAATATATATATATATATAAATATATATATATTGTGAGAATAAAGGGGGAATAGTGGTTGATGGGAGATACATCAGACCTGATTTGCTAGACAGCAACCAGAGGATTTCTCAGTTAAATGCCCCAGGGAGAGATGTTACAGTTTGCAATATGCATAGCTGATGCTCTGCAAAACATGGTATGGGTCCCTGGGGCGGAGTATTTGGAGAGCAGGGGGGGCCAATGCTCCAACAGCACTAGTGGCTGTATAAACAGACCACAGCTTGGATCTGGTTTTTAAGAGTTAGCTAATTGGCACTCACCTGTAGCTACTCAATTAGCAGACAGGCCTTTAAAAGAAGAGAGCAGCCTGCTCCAAGGGGCAGAGGAAAAGACAGCTAGGAGAGGCTGCGCTTATTGCAAAGACATTGCTTTTGTTTGGGAAATTGGTAAGTGGGAAAGCCACCCAATTGCAGATAGCAAGTACTGTCTAGTAAGAGCTCAAGTAAGAGCAAGGGATTTTGTTTGTTTTGTTATTATTTAAAGTACCTGCTTTCAAACTGAATAAAAGAGGAAAACTGAGCTGAAGGTGTCCTGGACTTTGTATACCCTAGAAGGCTGTGGTTACTGCAAGATCGGTGACAATCCTACCTGTAAAAGAAGTGGTTTGTCACATATGGTGGAGAATGCGGGCATCCACGTAAGCCTGAGGGTAGAAGTCATTTAAAGCTCAACATGGAGGATGTTATCAAGGCTCTGATCCAATCCTCCTCTGTGCAACAGGAGACTAACAGGAGAGCTGCAGAAAACAGTGCAGCCCTGCAGCAACTGGTGCTGGCCCAGGCAGAGAGTGCTAAAGTCCTGGCCAAAACACAAATGGAGGGCACTGAGTCCTTGGTGAAACAGCTTGTTGTGACACAAGCGGAGATGTTTAAAGTAGCCCGTGAGGAGCAGCAAAAAGTCACCCAGGGACTACAACAGGTAATCCAAGCGATCTCTGGAAAACTGAATGGAGACCCTGATGGAAGATACCAGGGGCCAAAGGTGATTCGGGCGAGCCACTATCTTCAGAAAATGACCGCATCAGATGATGTTGAGGCGTACCTTCTGGCATTTGAGCGCACTGCTGAGAGGGACGGATGGCCGGCTGGTGAGTGGGCAAGCATACTGGCACCGTTCCTAAGTGGAGAGCCGCAGAAGGCATATTATGACCTAGAACCAGCCGATGCAAGTAGCTACAGCAAATTGAAAGCTGAAATCTTGGCACGACTGGGTGTAACCTCTGCAGTACGTGCCCAAAGGTTCCACTCGTGGTCATATTCTTCAGACAAAGCCGCACGTTCCCAAATGTTTGACCTCATACACCTTGCACGGAAATGGTTACAACCTGAAATCCATTCAGCTAGCCACATTGTGGAAACCTTAGTAATGGACCGGTTTTTGCGTGGTTTACCAGCTTCCCTGCGTCGCTGGGTCAGCCAAAGTGACCCCCATACAGCTGACCAACTGATTGCCTTGGTGGAAAGATATGCGGCTGCAGGAGAACTGCTATGTCCTACTTCACAGGAAAACCCTCGCAATCCTAAGCCCCAAGATTCTGCAAGACCGGGTAAGACTGTTCAAGGTTTAAGGGGGGCATCCAGGTCTAATAGGCCTGGGAAAGGAACTAATTGGTGGTCAGACTGTACTGTCAAATGTTTCAAGTGCAAAGAGGATGGTCATATGGCCAAAGACTGTCCATTTAAGGATGAACCTATGGAATGCAATATGGGCAAAAATGAGGGAACACGTTCATTTTTGCTCAGTTGTTGTGGTATTGCTAACAATGACTATGATAATAACGCTCATAAATGCTGTGTAACTGTGAATGGAAAAATGTCTAAAGCATTACTTGATTCAGGTAGTATGGTTACGTTGGTAGCAGAGTCTATAATACCTTGTGTAAAACCTGATCATGGACAGAAAATAGGCATTATCTGTGTTCATGGTGATAAAAAGGAATACCCCACTGCGGAAGTAAATATTGGAACCCAGTATGGGAATTTAAAGTACCGAGTGGGTGTAGTACCTAGATTAGCCCATGAGGTAGTGATCGGTAGAGACTTTCCTCATTTTCTAAAATTATGGGCAGCTTTACAAAAGACAGATCAAAATTTATCAGAAATGAGTCAGTCTGTCGAGGATAATGTGTTCCCTTTTTCCGATATTGACTTGGGTTTTGACCACTGTGACGGGAAAATAAGGAAAAAGAAAAAATACTGCCCTAAACCAGTATTAATAGGAGATAACCCAGCTCAAACTAGTGAGGAGCCTACTAATAATGCAGACAAGGATAAGGACTTAATTGATATTGGAATTAGTCCAGGTAATTTTAAAAGCGCTCAGTGGGAAGATCCCACTTTAGTGACAGCTAGAAATGATATTAAAGTTGTAAACGGGGTTGTTAATCAGCCAGGAGGAGCACTGCCGTTCCCCTATTTTGAAGTACAAAATGACCTAATTTACCGTGTAGAAAAAAAGGATTCAGACATCATTAGGCAGCTGTTGGTTCCTCAGACTTACCAGAATATAGTGCTAAAGTTGGCTCACAGCCACATATTAGGGGGACACTTGGGAGTCGAAAAAACTAGAGAGAGAGTCCTTAGACGGTTTTACTGGCCTGGAGTGTTTGCTGCTATTACACACTATTGCTCCTCATGTCCTGAGTGCCAGTACAGGGCTCCTTTCAAGACTTTTCGTAGTCCACTTGTACCCTTACCCATAATTGACGTGCCTTTTGAAAGGATCGCTATGGACTTAGTGGGGCCACTGGTAAAGTCCGCTAGGGGACACCAATATATATTAGTCATCTTGGACTATGCAACTCGCTATCCTGAGGCCATTCCCTTGCGTAATACCTCTGCAAAGCTAATAGCTAAGGAACTTATGTTGATGTTCAGTAGGGTGGGTATCCCTAAAGAAATACTGACAGACCAGGGGACCCCGTTCATGTCCAGAGTCACAAAAGAGTTGTGCAGGCTCTTGCAGGTTAAACATCTTAAGACCTCAGTATATCACCCACAGACTGATGGTTTAGTAGAGAGGTTCAACAAAACCCTTAAGAGTATGCTACGCAAGGTAATTGATGCAGATGGAAGAAATTGGGATTTTTTATTGCCATATCTACTGTTTTCCATTAGGGAAGTTCCACAGGCCTCCACGGGCTTCTCTCCTTTTGAATTATTATATGGAAGACATCCCAGGGGAATATTGGATATTGCTAAGGAGACCTGGGAACAGGAGACTACTCCTCACAGGAGTGTAATTGAGCATATAGCTCAAATGCAGGATAGAATGGCCACCATCATGCCTATTGTCAGGGAACACATGCTGGAAGTCCAGCAGGCTCAGAAAAACAGCTATAACCGTAATGCTAGAGTCAGAGTGTTCCAACCTGGAGACAGGGTATTGGTTCTGGTCCCTACTGTGGAGAATAAGTTCCTTGCGACTTGGCATGGACCCTATGAAATAATAGAGAAAGTGAGTGATGTCAATTATAAAGTCAGACAACCAGGAAGAAGAAAGCCTGAACAGTTGTATCATATAAATCTGTTAAAGCCATGGAAGGACAGGGAGGTCCTGGTTGCTTTAAAACCTTCAGAACCTCCTATAGTAGAGCCAGATGTGAACGTATCTAAGACTCTGTCTGTCCATCAAAAGCAAGAGGTCAGAGATTTCATCAGAAGAAATAGGGATGTTTTCTCGATAGTTCCAGGAAAGACTAAAGTGATTAAACATGACATAATAACCGAACCAGGGAAAAGAGTTAACCTCAAACCCTATAGAATTCCTGAGGCCCGGAGGGAGGTTATAAACTTAGAGGTTGAGAGCATGTTAAAACTTGGAGTCATTGAAGAATCCCAGAGTAACTGGAGTAGTCCTATTGTATTGGTGCCAAAACCTGATGGCACATGGAGGTTCTGCAATGACTACCGCAAGTTAAACGCCCTCTCAAAGTTTGATGCTTACCCAATGCCAAGAGTTGATGAGTTAATAGAAAGACTGGGCAAAGCTCGTTATCTAACAACCTTGGATTTAACAAAGGGTTACTGGCAGGTCCCGCTCACTGAAAGAGCCAAAGAAAAGACAGCCTTTTCAACACCCAGTGGCCTGTTTCAGTACACTGTATTGCCATTTGGGTTACATGGGGCACCTGCCACATTCCAACGAATGATGGACAGAATTCTTAAACCTCATGTTCGTTATGCTGCAGCATACTTGGATGATGTCGTCATCCACAGTGCAGACTGGGAATCCCACCTCCCTAAAGTTCAAGCGGTACTTGATGCTATCCGCTCAGCAGGCTTAACTGCCAATCCTTCCAAGTGTACGATTGGTTTAGAGGAAGCTAAGTACTTAGGTTATTCTATTGGGAGGGGTTTGGTTAAACCACAGGAAGCCAAAGTAGAAGCCATACAAAAATGGCCACAGCCCCTTACAAAGAAACAAGTAAAGGCATTTTTGGGTTTAATTGGATATTATAGGCGGTTCATTCCAGATTTTGCTACCATTGCTGCACCCCTGACAGACCTTATTAAAGCAAAATCCCCAGTCATAGTTAAATGGTGCCCTGAGGCAGAAAAGGCTTTTAAGAGTCTGAAGGAAGCTATCTGTAGCCATCCTGTCTTAGTGACCCCAGATTTTTCCAGGGATTTTATAGTTCAGACAGATGCTTCTGATGTGGGCTTGGGGGCTGTTCTTTCACAGGAATACCAGGGTGAAGAACACCCTGTTTTCTTTTTGAGCAGAAAGTTAAACCCACATGAGAAGAACTACTCTATTGTTGAAAAAGAGTGTCTTGCTATTAAGTGGGCATTAGACTCTCTTAAATACTACCTACTAGGCAGAAGGTTTCGATTGATAACGGACCATGCTCCTCTGACGTGGATGTATCAGAACAGGGAAAGTAACTCCAGAGTAACCAGATGGTTTTTGAGTTTGCAATCTTTTGATTTCACTGTGGAACACAGGGCTGGTCTGCAACAAGGTAATGCTGATGGGCTTTCGAGGGTACACTCCCTGATTTCCATGGTCGCTCAAACCCTTGGGTATGAGCTGGGGGGGAGGATATGTGAGAATAAAGGTGGAATAGTGGTTGATGGGAGATACATCAGACCTGATTTGCTAGACAGCAACCAGAGGATTTCTCAGTTAAATGCCCCAGGGAGAGATGTTACAGTTTGCAATATGCATAGCTGATGCTCTGCAAAACATGGTATGGGTCCCTGGGGCGGAGTATTTGGAGAGCAGGGGGGGCCAATGCTCCAACAGCACTAGTGGCTGTATAAACAGACCACAGCTTGGATCTGGTTTTTAAGAGTTAGCTAATTGGCACTCACCTGTAGCTACTCAATTAGCAGACAGGCCTTTAAAAGAAGAGAGCAGCCTGCTCCAAGGGGCAGAGGAAAAGACAGCTAGGAGAGGCTGCGCTTATTGCAAAGACATTGCTTTTGTTTGGGAAATTGGTAAGTGGGAAAGCCACCCAATTGCAGATAGCAAGTACTGTCTAGTAAGAGCTCAAGTAAGAGCAAGGGATTTTGTTTGTTTTGTTATTATTTAAAGTACCTGCTTTCAAACTGAATAAAAGAGGAAAACTGAGCTGAAGGTGTCCTGGACTTTGTATACCCTAGAAGGCTGTGGTTACTGCAAGATCGGTGACAATCCTACCTGTAAAAGAAGTGGTTTGTCACAATATATATATATATAAATGAGTCAAAGCTTTCATGAGAAAGACATACTGCTCCATAGTGCTGGCTGACTCTAGTGGCCAAATCCGGTAATGCATGATTAAGTTTGATTTTTTGTTTTGTTTTGCCCCTTATTCATTTAATCTACGCCCCTGCATATATATATATATATATATATATATATATATATATATATATATATATAGTTATTCATTATTACTAGCTTTTAATTGCTCTCTGATTGCCTCAAGAGATCTCCATGTTGGCCTCTTTTCATTCTCCTATATCTATAGTGGGAACCCTCAAAACATGGCATAGCTTGAGCGGGTCAGCAGCCAGGTGTGAAACTCCATATTGCCATACCTAATGCACACAGCACTTACGGTGGCTCCCTATTGGTCCACTCGGTCAGATCAACTAATATATAGAGGTTCACAGAGGATGGAGAGAGGCCAACATGGTATCCACGTAAAGGCCAGCAGAGGGAAGATTAAAAAAAATAGTAATATTACATAATTAAGTAATTTGACTAATAGAGTTTTTTTTTTGTAAGGACTTCTCTCCTTCTCTGTCCTTTGTCCTGTAAATATCTGATTTGATGCAACTGGTGTCATGACATCACTGAACTAGCAAACATAAAAACAACAGGCCCATCTAGTCTGCCCATTGTATGGATTCCACAAATAATGGGTGAATTGGACTGTCGATCAAACCAGAACAATGCTCCTTTCCAGTGATGTGGTGTCCCTCACCCTAGGGCGATGTGGATGATCAAGATTGAAACAATGTGAATTTTAGTTTGGAATTCCACTACCAACAAGAGCGTATCAGTCTGAAGCTGCCATGGCGAGATTTCTTGATGTTCCAATAGTGAGACATTATTCTGATTGGTCTCCTGGTTATGACTTCAGATTGAGACCCCAATCATCTTCTAATTGCCATCTGCTTCAAATATATTGATTGACCCTACTGCTGACTTTTATTGTACCAGCCAGGCCTAAGCACCAGTTTAGGGGACGTGTCAATGCCCTATTTCATCCTTCACGTGTTATTATCCAGGCATTAAATGAATTGCCACCTGCTATGTATAAGTGGATACAGTGGATGGCGTGGGCAGTGGAGAAGGAGTTCTTTGTCCCAGACAGCTGTATTTATCAGCGTTATCCTTTTATGACCTTTTTGAAGATCTGCAGATAATAATAGGAAACTGTTTTATGATATAAAAATATATTTCATTCTTTATTATATTACATATTCTATGCAATTATGCTGAGATGCACCTACATCCTCAGATGGGAGAAGACATTTAGTGCAGATCTTCTATAAGATCTTCTATCTTCTACAATGTATATGTGTAAACTAACAATGGCCGAGCTTTTAAAGCTTTTAGATTTACAATGAAACACCCTCTAGAGACAGCAAAAGATCAAGCCTAGTAAAGGAAATTGAACTCTACAGTAAAGATGCAGTGGAGGAAATATTGCTGGTGCAGCAGGTGCAAAACACCAGTGCCCACAGCAGAGTAAGGACCCTCTGATACTGGCAGTAAATGAGGAATCTTAATTTATTAGAAAAGAATGGCATATAAGTACTTTATAGAAAGTGATCTGATCACCATATGTATGTGATATGTTTTTATTGACCCCAAGGGGTGGACAGAGACGTTGCAAGGGGAGGGGGCAAATTATTTTGCACCGGGACCTTCATTCACTAGCTCTGCCAATGCAAAGAATAATTGTATATAAAAGATAAATATTTAAAAGCTGCGACTACATGACTTACAAATAGAAGCATAAGTGCTACTTTACTGCAAGGGTGGAACAAACATGAAACAACTGTAAAAATGGTAGATGCAGTAAAGTGATTCAATGTTGCTTGGAAAATTTGTATATGCATATATATATATATATATATATATAAATATTTCAAATTTTTTATTGCATTTTTGCTGATGACATGAAGTTGTGCAAGGTAATTAAATCAGATAATAATGCACTTTCCCTCCAAAGGGATTTGCATAATATAGAGAAATGGGCAACTAAATGGCAGATGAGATTTAATACGATAGAATGAAAAGTAATGCATCTGGGCAGGGAAAATGGCCATGCAATTTATAATCTTAATGGAACAAATCTAGGTGTATCAGATATTGAAAGGGATTTGGGAGTGCTTGTGGACAACCACCTAGGTAACAGTGCTCAAAGCCAAGCAGCAGCTGCAAAGTAGGTAAACTATTAGCATGTATTAGGAAGGGTATAGAAGCAAGGGAAGCAAATATAATTCTGCCACTATACAAATCTCTAGTACGCCCTCATTTGGAATATGGAGTACAATTTTGGGCACCACTTCATAAAAAAGGACATTTTAGAGTTGGAAAAGGTACAGAGGAGGGCAACAAAACTAATAAGGGCAATGGCCGGCGCGGAGGCAGCCCATGCTGGTGCGATGCTGATTGGCTGAGAGGAGGAGGAGGGACTCCGTTTTGCGGGCTTCCTCCTCACTCCGCGCCAGCCATTGAGCTGATTCCCTCCCTCCCTCCCCTTAAATGGTGGTTAGATAGGAAAGTAGCAGATAAGGAAGTAGGTTACGCCTAGAGGGCGAGGCTGGTTTGAGCAAAGTTCAGGAAGCTTAAGCTATAGTTAAAAAAAAAAAAAAAAAAAAAAAGGGGGGGGGGGGGGGTTGAAAAAGAGTTGAAGGGTTAGGATTCTGTGAATTTTAAGTTAAGATGTAAATAGGAATGTCTTTGGTTGGCGGGAGGTGAGGCACCATGCCCACGGGCTTAAGTGGGCGTTGCCCTGCCTCATGGGCGTGCTTAGGAAAGCACTGGGAGGCTCTGGGCGCGGGCCCAGGGCCTTAGGTTACTGATCGGGCCGGGCTCCTCCTGCTGGATGTTATTTAAGCTGTGATTTAACAATGTTAATTATGTTAATTGGTTATTGGTTTATTGTTGCTTTAATAAAGCTGTGGCCCGTAATTTTCCCAAGAAACGCTGTTTCAGTGTGTTTATTTATTCTAAAGCCCATTGGATCTTGCCAGGGTCATGGAGGGGCTAAGTTATAAAGAAAGTCTAACCAAATTAAAGGCATCTAAGAGGGGATATGATTTCCTTATATAAATACATCCAGGGTTAGTATAAGGCTTTGTCAAGTGAACTTTTTGAGACAATTAGTAAAGTTTCAATGGGTTTTTCTCTGTTTGCTTCATGTGGATCAATTATCTGCATATTACAAAGGCCAGTGGAGATCTAAAATGGTGAACTTGATGGACTAAAAGTCTTTTTTCAACCTCAATTGCTATGCAACTATGTAATGTATGTACAGTATACATATTAATCCTGAGAATTTACTTATTCAAAGCAATATAGGTAAATATAAGCTGTGCATTTATGATGCACTGTTAACAGCAACAAACAACATGTGTTATACGGAGCCCGAAGACCTCTGAGAATCTCGTGATATAAACTGACTCACATATCATTTCAAAGGACTAACCTTCAGTTTAAAGTGACGAATAGTCAAGAGAAAGGCCATTTCTTTATCATGTCTGAAGTATTGCGTCAAAATTAAGACAAGCACAGGACGCTTCCCATCAAACCTGTCACATTACGTTGGGTGTTAGTTAAAAAAATAAGATATCACTAACTGATACAGATAGTGTCACTGAGTATATTCTGACGCTCTGTTATTTGGCGTCTATAGTCTATGTATATCTATATAAATCTGTATATATCCCCAGCTCATCTTTCACTTGCTTTACGTCTGATCCCAGGTTCCTCTGCCTCTCTTTATCTCTGATCCCCAGGTTCTTCTGACTCTCTCTTTATCTCTGACCTCAGTTTCCTCTGACTCTCTCTTTATCACTGATCCCAGGTTCCTCTGCCTCTCTTTATCTCTGATCCTAGGTTCTTCTGACTCTCTCTTTATCTCTGACCTCAGTTTCCTCTGACTCTCTCTTTACCTCTGATCCCAGGTTCCTCTGCCTCTCATTATCACTGATCCCCAGGTTCCTCTGACTCTCTCTTTATCTCTGATCCCCAGGTTCCTCTGCCTCTCTTTATCTCTGATCCCCAGGTTCCTCTGCCTCTCTCTTTATCTCTGATCCCCAGGTTCCTCTGACTCTCTCTTTACCTCTGATCCCCAGGTTCCTCTGCCTCTCTTTATCACTGATCCCAGGTTCCTCTAACTGTCTCTTTATCTCTGATCCCAGGTTCCTCCGACTCTCTCTTTATCTCTGATCCTCAGGTTCCTCCGACTCTCTCTTTATCTCTGACCTCAGTTTCCTCTGACTCTCTCTTTATCACTGATCCCAGGTTCCTCTGCCTCTCTTTATCTCTGATCCTAGGTTCTTCTGACTCTCTCTTTATCTCTGACCTCAGTTTCCTCTGACTCTCTCTTTACCTCTGATCCCAGGTTCCTCTGCCTCTCATTATCACTGATCCCCAGGTTCCTCTGACTCTCTCTTTATCTCTGATCCCCAGGTTCCTCTGCCTCTCTTTATCTCTGATCCCCAGGTTCCTCTGCCTCTCTCTTTATCTCTGATCCCCAGGTTCCTCTGACTCTCTCTTTACCTCTGATCCCCAGGTTCCTCTGCCTCTCTTTATCACTGATCCCAGGTTCCTCTAACTGTCTCTTTATCTCTGATCACAGGTTCCTCTGACTCTCTCTTTACCTCTGATCCCAGGTTCCTCCGACTCTCTCTTTATCTCTGATCCTCAGGTTCCTCCGACTCTCTCTTTATCTCTGATCCCACGTTCCTCCGACTCTCTCTTTATCTCTGATCCAAGGTTCCTCCGACTCTCTCTTTATCTCAGATCCCAGGTTCCTCTGACTGTCTCTTTACCTCTGATCCCAGGTTCCTCTGACTCTCTCTTTATCTCTGATCCCAGGTTCCTCTGCCTCTCTCTTTACCTCTGATCCCAGGTTCCTCTGACTCTCTCTTTATCTCTGATCCCAGGTTCCTCTGACGCTCTCTTTACCTCTGATCCCAGGTTCTTCTGACTCTCTCTTTACCTCTGATCCCAGGTTCCTCTGACTCTCTCTTTATCACTGATCCCAGGTTCCTCTGACTCTCTCTTTATCTCTGATCCCCAGGTTCCTCTGACGCTCTCTTTATCTCTGTTCTCAGGTTCCTCTGACTCTCTCTTTATCTCTGATCCCAGGTTCTTCTGACTCTCTCTTTATCTCTGATCCCAGGTTCCTCTGCCTCTCTCTTTATCTCTGATCCCAGGTTCCTCTGCCTCTCTTTATCTCTGATCCCCAGGTTCCTCTGACTCTCTCTTTATCTCTGATCCCAGGTTCCTCTGCCTCTCTTTATCTCTGATCCCCAGGTTCCTCTGACTCTCTCTTTAACTCTGATCCCAGGTTCTTCTGACTCTCTCTTTATCTCTGATCCCAGGTTCCTCTGCCTCTCTCTTTATCTCTGATCCCAGGTTCCTCTGCCTCTCTCTTTATCTCTGATCCCAGGTTCCTCTGCCTCTCTTTATCTCTGATCCCCAGGTTCCTCTGACTCTCTCTTTAACTCTGATCCCAGGTTCTTCTGACTCTCTCTTTATCTCTGATCCCAGGTTCCTCTGCCTCTCTCTTTATCTCTGATCCCAGGTTCCTCTGCCTCTCTCTTTATCTCTGTTCTCAGGTTCCTCTGACTCTCTCTTTATCTCTGATCCCAGGTTCTTCTGACTCTCTCTTTATCTCTGATCCCAGGTTCCTCTGCCTCTCTCTTTATCTCTGATCCCAGGTTCCTCTGACTCTCTTTATCTCTGATCCCCAGGTTCCTCTGACTCTCTCTTTAACTCTGATCCCAGGTTCTTCTGACTCTCTCTTTATCTCTGATCCCAGGTTCCTCTGACTCTCTCTTTATCTCTGATCCCCAGGTTCATCTGACTCTTATCTTTATCTCTGATCCCAGGTTCCTCTGCCTCTCTCTTTACCACGGATCCCCAGGTTCCTCTGCCTCTCTTTATCTCTGATCCCCAGGTTCCTCTGACTCTCTCTTTATCTCTGATCCCCAGGTTCCTCTGTCTCTCTCTTTATCTCTGATCCTCAGGTTCCTCTGACTCTCTCTTTATCTCTGATCCCAGGTTCCTCTGACTCTCTCTTTATCTCTGATCCCAGGTTCCTCTGACTCTCTCTTTAACTCTGATCCCAGGTTCTTCTGACTCTCTCTTTATCTCTGATCCCAGGTTCCTCTGACTCTCTCTTTATCTCTGATCCCCAGGTTCATCTGACTCTTATCTTTATCTCTGATCCCAGGTTCCTCTGCCTCTCTCTTTACCACGGATCCCCAGGTTCCTCTGCCTCTCTTTATCTCTGATCCCCAGGTTCCTCTGCCTCTCTTTATCTCTGATCCCCAGGTTCCTCTGTCTCTCTCTTTATCTCTGATCCTCAGGTTCCTCTGACTCTCTCTTTATCTCTGATCCCAGGTTCCTCTGACTCTCTCTTTATCTCTGATCCCAGGCCCTCTGCCTCTCTCTTTATCTCTGATCCCAGGTTCTTTTGTCACTCTCTTTATCTCTGATCCTAGGTTCTTTTGTCACTCTCTTTATCTCTGATCCCCAAGTTCCTCTGACTGTCTCTTTACCTCTGATCCCAGGTTCCTCTGACTCTCTCTTTATCTCTGATCCTCAGATTCCTCTGACTCTCTCTTTATCTCTGATCCTCAGGTTCCTCTGACTCTCTCTTTATCCCTGAACCCCAGGATCCTCTGACACTCTTTTTTTCTCTGATCCAAAGGTTCATCTGACTCTCTCTTTATCACTGATCCCAGGTTCCTCCGACTCTCTCTTTATCTCTGATCCCCGGGTTCCTCTGACTGTCTCTTTATCTCTGATCCCAGATTCCTCTGACTCTCTCTTTATCTCTGAACCCAGGTTCCTCTGACTCTTTCTTTATATCTGATCCCAGGTTTCTCTGACTCTCTCTTTATCTCTGATCCCAGGTTACTCTGACTCTCTCTTTATCTCTGATCCCAGGTTACTCTGACTCTCTCTTTATCTCTGATCCCAGGTTCCTCTGCCTCTCTTTATCTCTGATCCCCAGGTTCCTCTGACTCTCTCTTTATCACTGATCCCAGGTTCCTCTGCCTCTCTCTTTATCACTGATCCCAGGTTCCTCCGACTCTCTTTATCTCTGATCCCAGGTTCCTCTGCCTCTCTCTTTATCTCTGATCCCCAGGTTCCTCTGCATCTCTTTATCTCTGATCCCAGGTTCCTCCGACTCTCTCTTTATCTCTGATCCAAGGTTCCTCCGACTCTCTCTTTACCTCTGATCCCAGGTTCCTCTGACTGTCTCTTTACCTCTGATCCCAGGTTCCTCTGACTGTCTCTTTACCTCTGATCCCAGGTTCCTCTGACTCTCTCTTTATCTCTGATCCCAGGTTCCTTTTCCCTATCTCTTTATCTCTGATCCCCAGGTTCCTCTGACTCTCTCTTTATCTCTGTTCTCAGGTTCCTCGGACTCTATCTTTACGTCTGATCCCAGGTTCCTCTGCCTCTCTCTGTATCTCTGATCCCAGGTTCCTCTGCCTCTCTTTATCTCTGATCCCCAGATTCCTCTGACTCTCTCTTTATCTCTGATCCCAGGTTCCTCTGACTCTCTCTTTTTCTCTGATCCCCAAGTTCCTCTGACTGTCTCTTTACCTCTGATCCCAGGTTCCTCTGACTCTCTCTTTATCTCTGATCCTCAGGTTCCTCTGACTCTCTCTTTATCTCTGATCCCAGGTTCTTTTGTCACTCTCTTTTTCTCTGATCCCCAAGTTCCTCTGACTCTCTCTTTATCTCTGATCCCAGGTCCCTCTGACACTCTCTTTATCCCTGATCCCCAGGTTCCTCTGACTCTCTTTACCTCTGATCCTCAGATTCCTCTGACTCTCTCTTTATCTCTGATCCCAGGTTTCTCTGCCTCTCTCTTTATCTCTGATCCCAGGTTCCTCTGACTCTCTCTTTATCTCTGATCCCAGGTTTCTCTGACTCTCTCTTTATCTCTGATCCTCAGGTTCCTCTGACTCTCTCTTTATCTCTGAACCCAGGTTTCTCTGACTCTCTCTTTATCTCTGATCCCAGGTCCTCTGCCTCTCTCTTTACCTCTGAACCCAGGTTCCTCTGACTCTCTCTTTATCTCTGATCCCAGGTTCCTCTGACTCTCTCTTTATCTCTGATCCCAGGTTCTTCTTACTCTCTCTTTATCTCTGATCCCCAGGTTCTCTTCCTCTCTCTTTATCTCTGATCCCAGGTTCTTCTTACTCTCTCTTTATCTCTGATCCCAGGTTCTCTGCCTCTCTCTTTATCTCTGATCCCATGTTCCTTTGTCACTCTCTTTATCTCTGATCACCAGGTTCCTCTGTCTCTCTCTTTATCTCTGATCCCATGTTCCTTTGCCTCTCTTTATCTCTGATCCCATGTTCTTTTGTCACTCTCTTTATCTCTGATCACCAGGTTCCTCTGTCTCTCTCTTTATCTCTGATCCCATGTTCCTTTGCCTCTCTTTATCTCTGATCCCATGTTCTTTTGTCTCTCTCTTTATCTCTGATCCCAGGTTTCTCTGACTCTCTCTTTATCTCTGATCCCCAGATTCCTCTGACTCTCTCTTTATCTCTGATCCCAGGTTCCTCTGACTCTCTCTTTATCTCTGATCCCCAGGTTCCTTTTCCCTATCTCTTTATCTCTGATCCCCAGGTTCCTCTGACTCTCTCTTTACCTCTAGACCCAGGTTCCTCTGACTCTTTCTTTATATCTGATCCCAGGTTTCTCTGACTCTCTCTTTATCTCTGATCCCAGGTTACTCTGACTCTCTCTTTATCTCTGATCCCAGGTTACTCTGACTCTCTCTTTATCTCTGATCCCAGGTTCCTCTGCCTCTCTTTATATCTGATCCCAGGTTCCTCTGACTCTCTCTTTATCTCTGATCCCCAGGTTCCTCTGACTCTCTCTTTATCACTGATCCCAGGTTCCTCTGCCTCTCTCTTTATCACTGATCCCAGGTTCCTCCGACTCTCTTTATCTCTGATCCCAGGTTCCTCTGCCTCTCTCTTTATCTCTGATCCCCAGGTTCCTCTGCCTCTCTCTTTATCTCTGATCCCAGGTTCCTCCGACTCTCTCTTTATCTCTGATCCAAGGTTCCTCCGACTCTCTCTTTATCTCTGATCCCAGGTTCCTCTGACTATCTCTTTACCTCTGATCCCAGGTTCCTCTGACTGTCTCTTTACCTCTGATCCCAGGTTCCTCTGACTGTCTCTTTACCTCTGATCCCAGGTTCCTCTGACTCTCTCTTTATCTCTGATCCCAGGTTCCTTTTCCCTATCTCTTTATCTCTGATCCCCAGGTTCCTCTGACTCTCTCTTTATCTCTGATCCTCAGGTTCCTCTGACTCTCTCTTTATCTCTGATCCCAGGTTCTTTTGTCACTCTCTTTTTCTCTGATCCCCAAGTTCCTCTGACTCTCTCTTTATCTCTGATCCCAGGTCCCTCTGACACTCTCTTTATCCCTGATCCCCAGGTTCCTCTGACTCTCTTTACCTCTGATCCTCAGATTCCTCTGACTCTCTCTTTATCTCTGATCCCAGGTTTCTCTGCCTCTCTCTTTATCTCTGATCCCAGGTTCCTCTGACTCTCTCTTTATCTCTGATCCCAGGTTTCTCTGACTCTCTCTTTATCTCTGATCCTCAGGTTCCTCTGACTCTCTCTTTATCTCTGAACCCAGGTTTCTCTGACTCTCTCTTTATCTCTGATCCCAGGTCCTCTGCCTCTCTCTTTACCTCTGAACCCAGGTTCCTCTGACTCTCTCTTTATCTCTGATCCCAGGTTCCTCTGACTCTCTCTTTATCTCTGATCCCAGGTTTTTCTGACTCTCTCTTTATCTTTGAACCCAGGTTCCTCTGACTCTCTCTTTATCTCTGATCCCAGGTTCCTCTGACTCTCTCTTTATCTCTGATCCCAGGTTCCTCTGACTCTCTCTTTATCTCTGATCCCAGGTTCCTCTGACTCTCTCTTTATCTCTGATCCCAGGTTCCTCTAACTCTCTCTTTATCTCTGATCCATAGGTTCCTCTGACTCTCTCTTTATCACTGATCCCAGGTTCCTCTAACTCTCTCTTTATCTCTGATCCCCAGGTTCCTCTGACTCTCACTTTATCTCTGATTCTCATGTTCCTCTGACTCTCTCTTTATCCCTAAACCCCAGGTTCCTCTGCCTCTCTCTTTTTTTCTCTGATCCTCAGGTTCTTCTGACTGTCTCTTTACCTCTGATCCTCAGATTCCTCTGACTCTCTCTTTATCTCTGATCCGCAGGTTCCTCTGACTCTCTCTTTATCCCTGAACCCCAGGATCCTCTGACACTCTTTTTTTCTCTAATCCCCAGGTTCATCTGACTCTCTCTTTATCTCTGATCCCAGGATCCTCTGCCTCTCTTTATCTCTGATCCCCAGGTTCATCTGACTCTCTCTTTATCTCTGATCCCAGGATCCTCTGCCTCTCTTTATCTCTGATCCCCAGGTTCATCTGACTCTCTCTTTATCTCTGCTCCTAAGGTCCTCTGCCTCTCTCTTTACCTCTGATCCCAGGTTCCTCAGACTCTCTCTTTATCACTGATCCCAGGTTCCTCAGACTCTCTCTTTATCTCTGATCCCCGGGTTCCTCTGACTGTCTCTTTATCTCTGATCCCAGGTTCCTCTGATTCTCTCTTTATCTCTGATCCCAGGTTCCTCTGATTCTCTCTTTATCTCTGATCGCAGGTTTCTCTGACTCTCTCTTTATCTCTGATTCCAGGTTTCTCTGACTCTCTCTTTATCTCTGATCCCAGGTCCTCTGACTCTCTCTATATCTCTGATCCTCAGGTTCTTCTGACTCTCTCTTTATCTCTGATCCGCAGGTTCCTCTGACTCTCTCTTTATCCCTGAACCCCAGGATCCTCTGACACTCTTTTTTTCTCTAATCCCCAGGTTCATCTGACTCTCTCTTTATCTCTGATCCCAGGATCCTCTGGCTCTCTTTATCTCTGATCCCCAGGTTCATCTGACTCTCTCTTTATCTCTGATCCCAGGCCCTCTGCCTCTCTCTTTATCTCTGATCCCCAGGTTCCTCTGACTCTATCTTTATCTCTGATCCCAGGTTTCTCTGACTCTCTCTTTATCTCTGATCCCAGGTTCTTTTGTCACTCTCTTTATCTCTGATCCCAGGTTCCTCTGACTCTCTCTTTATCTCTGATCCCAGATTCCTCTACATGTCTCTTTATCTCTGATCCCCAGGTTCCTCTGTCTCTCTCTTTATCTCTGATCCCAGGTTCCTCTGATTCTCTCTTTATCTCTGATCCCAGGTTCCTCTGCCTCTCTCTTTATCTCTGATCCCAGGTTCCTCTGACTCTCTCTTTATCTCTGATCCCCGGGTTCCTCTGACTCTCTCTATATCTCTGATCCCAGGTTCCTCTGATTCTCTCTTTATCTCTGATCGCAGGTTTCTCTGACTCTCTCTTTATCTCTGATCCCCAGGTTCCTTTTCCCTATCTCTTTATCTCTGATCCCCAGGTTCCTCTGACTCTCTCTTTACCTCTAGACCCAGGTTCCTCTGACTCTTTCTTTATATCTGATCCCAGGTTTCTCTGACTCTCTCTTTATCTCTGATCCCAGGTTACTCTGACTCTCTCTTTATCTCTGATCCCAGGTTACTCTGACTCTCTCTTTATCTCTGATCCCAGGTTCCTCTGCCTCTCTTTATCTCTGATCCCCAGGTTCCTCTGACTCTCTCTTTATCACTGATCCCAGGTTCCTCTGCCTCTCTCTTTATCACTGATCCCAGGTTCCTCCGACTCTCTTTATCTCTGATCCCAGGTTCCTCTGCCTCTCTCTTTATCTCTGATCCCCAGGTTCCTCTGCATCTCTTTATCTCTGATCCCAGGTTCCTCCGACTCTCTCTTTATCTCTGATCCAAGGTTCCTCCGACTCTCTCTTTATCTCTGATCCCAGGTTCCTCTGACTATCTCTTTAACTCTGATCCCAGGTTCCTCTGACTGTCTCTTTACCTCTGATCCCAGGTTCCTCTGACTGTCTCTTTACCTCTGATCCCAGGTTCCTCTGACTCTCTCTTTATCTCTGATCCCAGGTTCCTCTGACTCTCTCTTTATCTCTGATCCCAGGTTCCTCTGACTCTCTCTTTATCTCTGTTCTCAGGTTCCTCGGACTCTATCTTTACGTCTGATCCCAGGTTCCTCTGCCTCTCTTTATCTCTGATCCCAGGTTCCTCTGCCTCTCTTTATCTCTGATCCCAGGTTCCTCTGACTCTATCTTTACGTCTGATCCCAGGTTCCTCTGCCTCTCTCTGTATCTCTGATCCCAGGTTCCTCTGCCTCTCTTTATCTCTGATCCCCAGGTTCCTCTGCATCTCTTTATCTCTGATCCCAGGTTCCTCCGACTCTCTCTTTATCTCTGATCCAAGGTTCCTCCGACTCTCTCTTTATCTCTGATCCCAGGTTCCTCTGACTATCTCTTTAACTCTGATCCCAGGTTCCTCTGACTGTCTCTTTACCTCTGATCCCAGGTTCCTCTGACTGTCTCTTTACCTCTGATCCCAGGTTCCTCTGACTCTCTCTTTATCTCTGATCCCAGGTTCCTCTGACTCTCTCTTTATCTCTGATCCCAGGTTCCTCTGACTCTCTCTTTATCTCTGTTCTCAGGTTCCTCGGACTCTATCTTTACGTCTGATCCCAGGTTCCTCTGCCTCTCTTTATCTCTGATCCCAGGTTCCTCTGCCTCTCTTTATCTCTGATCCCAGGTTCCTCTGACTCTATCTTTACGTCTGATCCCAGGTTCCTCTGCCTCTCTCTGTATCTCTGATCCCAGGTTCCTCTGCCTCTCTTTATCTCTGATCCCCAGGTTCATCTGACACTCTCTTTACCTCTGATCCAAAGGTTCCTCTGACTCTCTCTTTATCACTGATCCCAGGTTCCTCCGACTCTCTCTTTATCTCTGATCCCCAGGTTCCTCTGACTGTCTCTTTATCTTTGATCTCAGGTTCCTCTGACTCTCTCTTTATCTCTGATCCCAGGTTCCTCTGACTCTCTCTTTATCTCTGATCCCAGGCCCTCTGCCTCTCTCTTTATCTCTGATCCCAGGCCCTCTGCCTCTCTCTTTATCTCTGATCCTCAGGTTCTTTTGTCACTCTCTTTATCTCTGATCCTAGGTTCTTTTGTCACTCTCTTTATCTCTGATCCCCAAGTTCCTCTGACTGTCTCTTTACCTCTGATCCCAGGTTCCTCTGACTCTCTCTTTATCTCTGATCCTCAGGTTCCTCTGACTCTCTCTTTTTTTCTCTGATCCCAGGTTCCTCTGACTCTCTTTTTTTCTCTGATCCCAGGTTCCTCTGCCTCTCTCTTTATCACTGATCCCAGGTTCCTCCGACTTTCTCTTTATCTCTGATCCCCAGGTTCCTCTGACTGTCTCTTTACCTCTGATCCCAGGCCCTCTGCCTCTCTCTTTATCTCTGATCCCAGGCCCTCTGCCTCTCTCTTAATCTCTGATCCTCAGGTTCTTTTGTCACTCTCTTTATCTCTGATCCTAGGTTCTTTTGTCACTCTCTTTATCTCTGATCCCCAAGTTCCTCTGACTGTCTCTTTACCTCTGATCCCAGGTTCCTCTGACTCTCTCTTTATCTCTGATCCTCAGGTTCCTCTGACTCTCTCTTTTTTTCTCTGATCCCAGGTTCCTCTGACTCTCTTTTTTTCTCTGATCCCAGGTTCCTCTGCCTCTCTCTTTATCACTGATCCCAGGTTCCTCCGACTTTCTCTTTATCTCTGATCCCCAGGTTCCTCTGACTCTCTCTTTATCTCTGATCCTCAGGTTCCTCTGACTCTCTCTTTATCTCTGATCCTCAGGTTCCTCTGACTCTCTCTTTATCTCTGATCCTCAGGATCCTCTGACACTCTTTTTTTCTCTGATCCAAAGGTTCATCTGACTCTCTCTTTACTGATCCCAGGTTCCTCTGCCTCTCTTTATCTCTGATCCTCAGGTTCCTCTGACTCTCTCTTTATCTCTGATCCTCAGGTTCCTCTGACTCTCTCTTTATCTCTGATCCTCAGGTTCCTCTGACTCTCTCTTTATCTCTGATCCTCAGGATCCTCTGACACTCTTTTTTTCTCTGATCCAAAGGTTCATCTGACTCTCTCTTTATCTCTGATCCCCAGGTTCCTCTGCCTCTCTTTGTCTCTGATCCTCAGGTTCCTCTGACTCTCTCTTTATCTCTGATCCCAGGTTTCTCTGACTCTCTCTTTATCACTGATCCCAGGTTCCTCAGACTCTCTCTTTATCACTGATCCCAGGTTCCTCCGACTCTCTCTTTATCTCTGATCCCCGGGTTCCTCTGACTGTCTCTTTATCTCTGATCCCAGGTTCCTCTGACTCTCTCTTTATCTCTGATCCCAGGTTCCTTTGTCACTCTCTTTATCTCTGATCCCCAGGTTCCTCTGTCTCTCTCTTTATCTCTGATCCCAGGTTCCTCTGCCTCTCTTTATCTCTGATCCCAGGTTCTTTTGTCACTCTCTTTTTCTCTGATCCCCAAGTTCCTCTGACTGTCTCTTTACCTCTGATCCCAGGTTCCTCTGACTCTCTCTTTATCTCTGATCCCCAGGTTCCTCTGACTCTCTCTTTATCTCTGATCCTCAGGTTCCTCTGACTCTCTCTTTATCTCTGATCCCAGGTTCTTTTGTCACTCTCTTTTTCTCTGATCCCCAAGTTCCTCTGACACTCTTTTTATCTCTGATCCCAGGTTCCTCTGACTCTCTTTACCTCTGATCCTCAGATTCCTCTGACTCTCTCTTTATCTCTGATCCCCAGGTTTCTCTGCCTCTCTCTTTATCTCTGATCCCAGGTTTCTCTGACTCTCTCTTTATCTCTGATCCTCAGGTTCCTCTGACTCTCTCTTTATCTCTGAACCCAGGTTTCTCTGACTCTCTCTTTATCTCTGATCCCAGGTTACTCTGACTCTCTCTTTATCTCTGATCCCAGGTTCCTCTGACTCTCTCTTTATCTCTGATCCCAGGTTCCTTTTCTCTATCTCTTTATCTCTGATCCCAGGTTTCTCTGACTCTCTCTTTATCTCTGATCCCAGGTTCCTCTGACTCTCTCTTTATCTCTGATCCCAGGTTCCTCTGACTCTCTCTTTATCTCTGATCCCAGGTTCCTCTGACTCTCTCTTTATCTCTGATCCCAGGTTCCTCTGACTCTCTCTTTATCTCTGATCCCAGGTTCCTCTGACTCTCTCTTTATCTCTGATCCCAGGTTTTTCTGACTCTCTCTTTATCTTTGAACCCAGGTTCCTCTGACTCTCTCTTTATCTCTGATCCCAGGTTCCTCTGACTCTCTCTTTATCTCTGATCCCAGGTTCCTCTGAATCTATCTTTATCCCTGATCCCCAGGTTCCTCTGACTCTCTCTTTATCTCTGATCCCAGGTTACTCTGACTCTCTCTTTATCTCTGATTCTCATGTTCCTCTGCCTCTCTCTTTTTCTCTGATCCTCAGGTTCTTCTGACTGTCTCTTTACCTCTGATCCTCAGATTCCTCTGACTCTCTCTTTATCTCTGAACCCCAGGATCCTCTGACACTCTTTTTTTCTCTTATCCCCAGGTTCATCTGACTCTCTCTTTATCTCTGATCCCAGGATCCTCTGCCTCTCTTTATCTCTGATCCCCAGGTTCATCTGACTCTCTCTTTATCTCTGATCCCAGATTCCTCTGACTCTCTCTTTATCTCTGATCCGCAGGTTCCTCTGACTCTCTCTTTATCCCTGAACCCCAGGATCCTCTGACACTCTTTTTTTCTCTTATCCCCAGGTTCATCTGACTCTCTCTTTATCTCTGATCCCAGGATCCTCTGCCTCTCTTTATCTCTGATCCCCAGGTTCATCTGACTCTCTCTTTATCTCTGATCCCAGGATCCTCTGCCTCTCTTTATCTCTGATCCCCAGGTTCATCTGACTCTCTCTTTATCTCTGCTCCTAAGGTCCTCTGCCTCTCTCTTTACCTCTGATCCCAGGTTCCTCAGACTCTCTCTTTATCACTGATCCCAGGTTCCTCAGACTCTCTCTTTATCTCTGATCCCCGGGTTCCTCTGACTGTCTCTTTATCTCTGATCCCAGGTTCCTCTGATTCTCTCTTTATCTCTGATCGCAGGTTTCTCTGACTCTCTCTTTATCTCTGATTCCAGGTTTCTCTGACTCTCTCTTTATCTCTGATCCCAGATTCCTCTGACTCTCTCTTTATCTCTGATCCCATGATACTCTGACTCTCTCTTTATCTCTGATCCCAGGATCCTCTGGCTCTCTTTATCTCTGATCCCCAGGTTCATCTGACTCTCTCTTTATCTCTGATCCCAGGATCCTCTGCCTCTCTTTATCTCTGATCCCCAGGTTCCTCTGACTCTCTCTTTATCTCTGATCACACGCTCCTCTGACTCTCTCTTTATCTCTGATCCCAGGTTCCTCTGTCTCTCTCTTTATCTCTGATCCCAGGTTCCTCTGACTCTCTCTTTATCTCTGCTCCTAAGGTCCTCGCCCTCTCTCTTTATCTCTGATCCCAGATTCCTCTACATGTCTCTTTATCTCTGATCCCCAGGTTCCTCTGTCTCTCTCTTTATCTCTGATCCCAGGTTCCTCTGATTCTCTCTTTATCTCTGATCCCAGATTCCTCTACATGTCTCTTTATCTCTGATCCCCAGGTTCCTCTGTCTCTCTCTTTATCTCTGATCCCAGGTTCCTCTGACTCTCTCTTTATCTCTGCTCCTAAGGTCCTCGCCCTCTCTCTTTATCTCTGATCCCAGATTCCTCTACATGTCTCTTTATCTCTGATCCCAAGTTCCTCTGCCTCTCTCTTTATCTCTGATCCCAGGTTCCTCTGACTCTCTCTTTATCTCTGATCGCAGGTTTCTCTGACTCTCTCTTTATCTCTGATCCCAGATTCCTCTGACTCTCTCTTTATCTCTGATCCGCAGGTTCCTCTGACTCTCTCTTTATCCCTGAACCCCAGGATCCTCTGACACTCTTTTTTTCTCTAATCCCCGGGTTCATCTGACTCTCTCTTTGTCTCTGATCCCAGGATCCTCTGCCTCTCTTTATCTCTGATCCCAGGTTTCTCTGCCTCTCTCTTTATCTCTGATCCCAGGTTTCTCTGACTCTCTCTTTATCTCTGATCCTCAGGTTCCTCTGACTCTCTCTTTATCTCTGAACCCAGGTTTCTCTGACTCTCTCTTTATCTCTGATCCCAGGTTACTCTGACTCTCTCTTTATCTCTGATCCCAGGTTCCTCTGACTCTCTCTTTATCTCTGATCCCAGGTTCCTTTTCTCTATCTCTTTATCTCTGATCCTCAGGTTCCTCTGACTCTCTCTTTATCTCTGAACCCAGGTTTCTCTGACTCTCTCTTTATCTCTGATCCCAGGTTACTCTGACTCTCTCTTTATCTCTGATCCCAGGTTCCTCTGACTCTCTCTTTATCTCTGATCCCAGGTTCCTCTGACTCTCTCTTTATCTCTGATCCCAGGTTCCTCTGACTCTCTCTTTATCTCTGATCCCAGGTTCCTCTGACTCTCTCTTTATCTCTGATCCCAGGTTCCTCTGACTCTCTCTTTATCTCTGATCCCAGGTTTTTCTGACTCTCTCTTTATCTTTGAACCCAGGTTCCTCTGACTCTCTCTCGTTATCTCTGATCCCAGGTTCCTCTGACTCTCTCTTTATCTCTGATCCCAGGTTCCTCTGAATCTATCTTTATCCCTGATCCCCAGGTTCCTCTGACTCTCTCTTTATCTCTGATCCCAGGTTACTCTGATTCTCTCTTTATCTCTGATCCCAGGTTCCTCTGACTCTCTCTTTATCTCTGATCCCAGGTTCCTCTGACTCTCTCTTTATCTCTGATCCCAGGTTACTCTGACTCTCTCTTTATCTCTGATCCCAGGTTCCTCTGACTCTCTCTTTATCTCTGATCCCAGGTTCCTCTGACTCTCTCTTTACCACGGATCCCCAGATTCCTCTGACTCTCTCTTTATCTCTGAACCCAGGTTCCTCTGACTCTCTCTTTATCTCTGATCCCGTGTTTCTCTGACTCTCTCTTTACCTCTGATCCCAGGTTCATCTGACTCTCTCTTTATCTCTGATCCCAGATTCCTCTGACTCTCTCTTTATCTCTGATCCGCAGGTTCCTCTGACTCTCTCTTTATCCCTGAACCCCAGGATCCTCTGACACTCTTTTTTTCTCTTATCCCCAGGTTCATCTGACTCTCTCTTTATCTCTGATCCCAGGATCCTCTGCCTCTCTTTATCTCTGATCCCCAGGTTCATCTGACTCTCTCTTTATCTCTGATCCCAGGATCCTCTGCCTCTCTTTATCTCTGATCCCCAGGTTCATCTGACTCTCTCTTTATCTCTGATCCCAGGTTCCTCTGCCTCTCTCTTTACCTCTGATCCCAGGTTCCTCAGACTCTCTCTTTATCACTGATCCCAGGTTCCTCAGACTCTCTCTTTATCTCTGATCCCCGGGTTCCTCTGACTGTCTCTTTATCTCTGATCCCAGGTTCCTCTGATTCTCTCTTTATCTCTGATCGCAGGTTCTTCTGACTCTCTTTATCTCTGACCTCAGTTTCCTCTGCCTCTCTCTTTATCTCTGATCCTCAGGTTCCTCTGACACTCTTTTTATCTCTGATCCCAGGTTCCTTTGACTCTCTCTTTATCTCTGATCCCAGGTTCCTCTGCCTCTCTCTTTATCCCTGATCCCCAGGTTCATCTGACTCTCTCTTTACCTCTGAACCCAGGTTCCTCTGACTCTCTCTTTATCTCTGATCCCAGATTCCTCTGACTCTCTCTTTATCTCTGATCCCACATTCCTCTGACTCTCTCTTTACCTCTGATACCAGTTTCCTCTGACTGTCTCTTTACCTTGGATCCCAGGTTCCTCTGCCTCTCTCTTTATCACTGATCCCAGGTTCCTCTGACTCTCTCTTTACCTCTGAACCCAGGTTCCTCTGACTCTCTCTTTATCTCTGATCCCAGATTCCTCTGACTCTCTCTTTATCTCTGATCCCAGATTCCTCTGACTGTCTCTTTACCTTGGATCCCAGGTTCCTCTGCCTCTCTCTTTATTACTGATACCAGGTTCCTCTGACTCTCTTTTTATCTCTGATCGCAGGTTCCTCTGACTCTCTCTTTATCTCTGACCTCAGTTTCCTCTGACTCTCTTTTTATCTCTGATCCCAGGTTCTTCTGACTCTCTCTTTATCTCTGACCTCAGTTTCCTCTGACTCTCTTTTTTTCTCTGATCCTCAGTTCCTCTGCCTCTCTCTTTATCTCTGATCCCAGGCTCCTCTGACTCTCTCTTTATCACTGATCCCAGGTTGCTCTGCCTCTCTCTTTATCCCTGATCCCCAGGTTCCTCTGACTCTCTTTTTTTCACTGATCCCCAGGTTCCTCTGACTCTCTCTTTATCTCTGATCCCAGGTTCCTCTGACTCTCTCTTTATCCCTGATCCCCAGGTTCCTCTGACTCTCTCTTTATCTCTGATCCCAGGTTCCTCTGACTGTCTCTTTACCTTGGATCCCAAGTTCCTCTGCCTCTCTCTTTATCACTGATCCCAGGTTCCTCTGACTCTCTCTTTACCTCTGAACCCAGGTTCCTCTGACTCTCTCTTTATCTCTGATCCCAGATTCCTCTAACTGTCTCTTTACCTCTGATCGCCAGATTCCTCTGCCTCTCTCTTTATCGCTGATCCCCAGGTTCCTCTGACTCTCTTTTTTATCTGATCACAGGCTCCTCTGACTCTCTTTATCTCTGATCACCAGGTTCCTCTGCCTCTCTCTTTATCTCTGATCCCAGGTTCCTCTGACTCTCTCTTTACCATGGATCCACAGATTCCTCTGACTCTCTCTTTATCTCTGATCCCAGGTTTCTCTGACTCTCTCTTTATCTCTGATCGCCAGATTCCTCTGACTCTCTCTTTATCTCTGATCGCCAGTTTCCTCTGACTCTCTCTTTATCTCTGATCACAGGTTGCTCTGCCTCTCTCTTTATCACTGATCCCCAGGTTCCTCTGACTCTCTTTTTTATCTGATCACACGCTCCTCTGACTCTCTCTTTATCTCTGATCCCAGGTTCCTCTGACTCTCCCTTTATCTCTGATCCTCTTGGTCCTCTGACTCTCTCTTTATCTCTGATCCCAGTTTCCTCTGACTGTCTCTTTACCTCGGATCCCAGGTTCCTCTGCCTCTCTCTTTATCACTGATACCAGGTTCCTCTGACTCTCTCTTTACCTCTGAACCCAGGTTCCTCTGACTCTCTCTTTATCTCTGATCCCAGTTTCCTCTGATTCTCTCTTTACCTCTGAACCCAGTTTCCTCTGTCTCTCTTTATCTCTGATCCCAGGTTCCTCTGACTCTCTCTTTATCTCTGATCCCAGGTTCCTCTGACTCTCTCTTTATCTCTGATCCCAGGGTCCTCTGACTCTCTCTTTATCTCTGAACCCAGGTTCCTCTGACTCTCTCTTTATCTCTGATCCTCTGGTTCCTCTGACTCTCTCTTTATCTCTGATCCCAGGTTCCTCTGACTCTCCCTTTAACTCTGATCCTCAGGTTCCTCTGACTTTCTTTTTATCTCTGACCTCAGTTTCCTCTGACTCTCTCTTTATCCCTGATACCCAGGTTCCTCTGACTCTCTTTTTTATCTGATCCTCAGGTTCCTCTGACTCTCTTTTTATCTTTGATCCTCAGGTTCCTCTGACTCTCTCTTTATCTCTGATCCCAGGTTCCTCTGACTCTCTCTTTATCTCTGATCCTCAGTTTCCTCTGACTCTCTCTTTATCTCTGATCCTCAGGATCCTCTGACTCTCTTTTTTATCTGATCACAGGCTCGTCTGACTCTCTTTTTTTCTCTGATCCTCAGGTTCCTCTGACTCTCTCTTTATCTCTGATCCCAGGTTTATCTGACTCTCTCTTTATCTCTGATCCCAGGTTCCTCTGTCTCTCTCTTTATCTCTGATCCCAGGTTCCTCTGACTCTCTCTTTATCTCTGATCCTCAGTTTCCTCTGACTCTCTCTTTATCTCTGATCCTCAGGTTCCTCTGACTCTCTCTTTATCTCTGATCCCAGATTCCTCTGACTCTCTCTTTATCTCTGATCCTCAGTTTCCTCTGACTCTCTTTTTTTCTCTGATCCCCAGGTTACTCTGACACTCTTTTTATCTCTGATCCCAGGTTCCTTTGACTCTCTCTTTATCTCTGATCCCAGGTTTCTCTGACTCTCTCTTTATCTCTGATCCCAGGTTCCTCTGACTCTCTCTTTATCCCTGATCCCCTGGTTCCTCTGCCTCTCTCTTTATCCCTGATCCCCTGGTTCCTATGACTCTCTCTTTACCTCTGATCCCAGTTTCCTCTGACTGTCTCTTTACCTTGGATCCCAGGTTCCTCTGCCTCTCTCTTTATCACTGATCCCAGGTTCCTCTGCCTCTCTCTTTATCACTGATCCCAGGTTCCTCTGACTCTCTTTATCTCTGATCCCAGATTCCTCTGACTCTCTCTTTATCACTGATCCCAGATTCCTCTGACTCTCTCTTTATCTCTGATCCCAGATTCCTCTGCCTCTCTCTTTATTACTGATACCAGGTCCCTATGACTCTCTTTTTTTCTCTGATCCTCAGTTCCTCTGCCTCTCTCTTTATCTCTGATCCCAGGTTCCACCGGCTCTCTCTTTATCACTGATCCCAGGTTCCTCTGACTCTCTCTTTATCACTGATCCCAGATTCCTCTGACTCTCTCTTTATCTCTGATCCTCAGGTTCCTCTGACTCTCTCTTTACCACTGATCCCCAGGTTCCTCTGACTCTCTCTTTATCTCTGATCCTCAGGTTCCTCTGACTCTCTCTTTACCACTGATCCCCAGGTTCCTCTGACTCTCTCTTTATCTCTGATCCCAGGTTACTCTGACTCTCTCTTTATCCCTGATCCCCAGGTTCATCTGACTCTCTCTTTACCTCTGATCCCAGTTTCCTCTGACTGTCTCTTTACCTTGGATCCCAGGTTCCTCTGCCTCTCTCTTTATCTCTGATCCCAGGTTCCTCTGACTCTCTCTTTACCTCTGAACCCAGGTTCCTCTGCCTCTCTTTATCTCTGATCCCAGTTTCATCTAACTGTCTCTTTACCTCTGATCGCCAGATTCCTCTGCCTCTCTTTTTTATCTGATCACACGCTCCTCTGACTCTCTCTTTATCTCTGATCCTCAGGGTCCCCTGACTCTCTCTTTATCTCTGATCCCAGGTTCCTCTGCCTCTCTCTTTATCTCTGAACCCAGGTTCCTCTGACTCTCTCTTTATTTCTGATCCCAGGTTCCTCTGACTCTGTCTTTACCTCTGAACCCAGGTTCCTCTGACTCTCTCTTTATCTCTGAACCCAGGTTCCTCTGCCTCTCTTTATCTCTGATCCCAGTTTCCTCTAACTGTCTCTTTACCTCTGAATCCAGGTTCCTCTGCCTCTCTTTATCTCTGATCCCAGTTTCCTCTAACTGTCTCTTTACCTCTGATCGCCAGATTCCTCTGCCTCTCTCTTTATCGCTGATCCCCAGGTTCCTCTGACTCTCTTTTTTATCTGATCACACGCTCCTCTGACTCTCTCTTTATCTCTGATCCTCAGGGTCCTCTGACTCTCTCTTTATCTCTGATCCCAGGTTCCTCTGCCTCTCTCTTTATCTCTGAACCCAGGTTCCTCTGACTCTCTCTTTATCTCTGATCCCAGTTTCCTCTGATTCTCTCTTTACCTCTGAACCCAGGTTCCTCTGACTCTCTCTTTATCTCTGATCCTCAGGCTCGTCTGACTCTCTCTTTATCTCTGATCCTCAGGGTCCTCTGACTCTCTCTTTATCTCTGATCCCAGGTTCCTCTGCCTCTCTCTTTATCTCTGAACCCAGGTTCCTCTGACTCTCTCTTTATTTCTGATCCCAAGTTCCTCTGACTCTCTCTTTACCTCTGATCCCAGGTTCCTCTGCCTCTCTCTTTATCTTTGAACCCAGGTTCCTCTGACTCTCTCTTTATCTCTGATCCTCTGGTTCCTCTGACTCTCTCTTTATCTCTGATCCTCTGGTTCCTCTGACTCTCTCTTTATCTCTGATCTTAGGTTCCTCTGACTCTCTCTCTATCTCTGATCCTCCAGTTCCTCTGACTCTCTCTTTATCTCTGATCCTCTGGTTCCTCTGACTCTCTCTTTATCTCTGATCTTAGGTTCCTCTGACTCTCTCTTTATCTCTGATCCCAGATTCCTCTGACTCTCTCTTTATCACTGATACCAGATTCCTCTGACTCTCTCTTTATCTCTTATTACAGGTTCCTCTGACTCTCTCTTTATCTCTGATCTTAGGTTCCTCTGCCTCTCTCTTTATCTCTGATCCCAGATTCCTCTGACTCTCTTTTTATCTCTGATTCCAGATTCCTCTGACTCTCTCTTTATCTCTGATCCCAGATTCCTCTGACTCTCCCTTTATCCCTGATCCCCAGGTTTCTCTGACTCTCTTTTTTATCTGATCACAGGCTCATCTGACTCTCTTTTTTTCTCTGATCCTCAGGTTCCTCTGACTCTCTCTTTATCTCTGATCCCAGATTCCTCTGACTCTCTCTTTATCTCTGACCTCAGTTTCCTCTGACTCTCTTTTTATCTCTGATCGCAGGTTCTTCTGACTCTCTTTATCTCTGACCTCAGTTTCCTCTGCCTCTCTCTTTATCTCTGATCCTCAGGTTCCTCTGACACTCTTTTTATCTCTGATCCCAGGTTCCTTTGACTCTCTCTTTATCTCTGATCCCAGGTTCCTCTGCCTCTCTCTTTATCCCTGATCCCCAGGTTCATCTGACTCTCTCTTTACCTCTGAACCCAGGTTCCTCTGACTCTCTCTTTATCTCTGATCCCAGATTCCTCTGACTCTCTCTTTATCTCTGATCCCACATTCCTCTGACTCTCTCTTTATCTCTGATCCCAGATTCCTCTGACTGTCTCTTTACCTTGGATCCCAGGTTCCTCTGCCTCTCTCTTTATTACTGATACCAGGTTCCTCTGACTCTCTTTTTATCTCTGATCGCAGGTTCTTCTGACTCTCTCTTTATCTCTGACCTCAGTTTCCTCTGACTCTCTTTTTATCTCTGATCCCAGGTTCTTCTGACTCTCTCTTTATCTCTGACCTCAGTTTCCTCTGACTCTCTTTTTTTCTCTGATCCTCAGTTCCTCTGCCTCTCTCTTTATCTCTGATCCCAGGTTCCTCTGACTCTCCCTTTATCACTGATCCCAGGTTGCTCTGCCTCTCTCTTTATCCCTGATCCCCAGGTTCCTCTGACTCTCTTTTTTTCACTGATCCCCAGGTTCCTCTGACTCTCTCTTTATCTCTGATCCCAGGTTCCTCTGACTCTCTCTTTATCCCTGATCCCCAGGTTCCTCTGACTCTCTCTTTATCACTGATCCCAGGTTCCTCTGACTGTCTCTTTACCTTGGATCCCAAGTTCCTCTGCCTCTCTCTTTATCACTGATCCCAGGTTCCTCTGACTCTCTCTTTACCTCTGAACCCAGGTTCCTCTGACTCTCTCTTTATCTCTGATCCCAGATTCCTCTAACTGTCTCTTTATCTCTGATCCCCAGGTTCCTCTGACTCTCTTTTTTATCTGATCACAGGCTCCTCTGACTCTCTTTATCTCTGATCACCAGGTTCCTCTGCCTCTCTCTTTATCTCTGATCCCAGGTTCCTCTGACTCTCTCTTTACCATGGATCCACAGATTCCTCTGACTCTCTCTTTATCTCTGATCCCAGGTTTCTCTGACTCTCTCTTTATCTCTGATCGCCAGATTCCTCTGACTCTCTCTTTATCTCTGATCGCCAGTTTCCTCTGACTCTCTCTTTATCTCTGATCACAGGTTGCTCTGCCTCTCTCTTTATCACTGATCCCCAGGTTCCTCTGACTCTCTTTTTTATCTGATCACACGCTCCTCTGACTCTCTCTTTATCTCTGATCCCAGGTTCCTCTGACTCTCCCTTTATCTCTGATCCTCTTGGTCCTCTGACTCTCTCTTTATCTCTGATCCCAGTTTCCTCTGACTGTCTCTTTACCTCGGATCCCAGGTTCCTCTGCCTCTCTCTTTATCACTGATACCAGGTTCCTCTGACTCTCTCTTTACCTCTGAACCCAGGTTCCTCTGACTCTCTCTTTATCTCTGATCCCAGTTTCCTCTGATTCTCTCTTTACCTCTGAACCCAGGTTCCTCTGCCTCTCTCTTTATCTCTGAACCCAGGTTCCTCTGACTCTCTCTTTATCTCTGATCCTCTGGTTCCTCTGACTCTCTCTTTATCTCTGATCTTAGGTTCCTCTGACTCTCTCTCTATCTCTGATCCTCCAGTTCCTCTGACTCTCTCTTTATCTCTGATCCTCTGGTTCCTCTGACGCTCTCTTTATCTCTGATCTTAGGTTCCTCTGACTCTCTCTTTATCTCTGATCCCAGATTCCTCTGACTCTCTCTTTATCACTGATACCAGATTCCTCTGACTCTCTCTTTATCTCTTATTACAGGTTCCTCTGACTCTCTCTTTATCTCTGATCTTAGGTTCCTCTGACTCTCTCTTTATCACTGATACCAGATTCCTCTGACTCTCTCTTTATCTCTTATTACAGGTTCCTCTGCCTCTCTTTTTATCTCTGATCCCAGATTCCTCTGACTCTCTCTTTATCTCTGATCCCAGATTCCTCTGACTCTCCCTTTATCTCTGATCCTCAGGTTCCTCTGACTCTCTCTTTATCCCTGATCCCCAGGTTTCTCTGACTCTCTTTTTTTCTCTGATCCTCAGGTTCCTCTGACTCTCTCTTTATCTCTGACCTCAGTTTCCTCTGACTCTCCCTTTATCTCTGATCCTCAGGTTCCTCTGACTTTCTTTTTATCACTGATTGCAGGTTCTTCTGACTCTCTCTTTATCTCTGACCTCAGTTTCCTCTGACTCGCTCTTTATCTCTGACCTCAGTTTCCTCTGACTCTCTTTTTATCTCTGATCGCAGGTTCTTCTGACTCTCTCTTTATCTCTGATGCCAGGTTCCTCTGACTCTCCCTTTATCTCTGATCCTCAGGTTCCTCTGACTCTCTCTTTATCTCTGATCCTCAGGTTCCTCTGACTTTCTTTTTATCACTGATTGCAGGTTCTTCTGACTCTCTCTTTATCTCTGACCTCAGTTTCCTCTGACTCTCCCTTTATCTCTGATCCTCAGGTTCCTCTGACTCTCTCTTTATCTCTGATCCTCAGTTTCCTCTGACTCTCTTTTTATCACTGATTGCAGGTTCTTCTGACTCTCTCTTTATCTCTGATCCCAGGTTCCTCTGACTCTCTCTTTATCTCCGATCCCAGGTTCTTCTGACTCTCTCTTTATCTCTGATCCCAGGTTCCTCTGACTCTCCCTTTATCTCTGATCCTCAGGTTCCTCTGACTCTCTCTTTATCTCTGACCTCAGTTTCCTCTGACTCTCTCTTTATCTCCGATCCCAGGTTCTTCTGACTCTCTCTTTATCTCCGATCCCAGGTTCTTCTGACTCTCTTTTTATCTCTGACCCCTAGGTCCTTTGACCCTCTTTTTTTCTCTGATCCTCAGTTTCATCTGACTCTCTCTTTATCTCTGATCCTCAGGTTCCTCTGACTCTCTCTTTATCCCTGATCCCCGGGTTCCTCTGCCTCTCTCTTTATCCCTGATCCCAGGTTCCTCTGACTCTCTCTTTATCACTGATCCCAGGATCCTATTACTCTCTCTTTACCTCTGATCCCAGTTTCCTCTGACTGTCTCTTTACCTTGGATCCCAGGTTCCTCTGCCTCTCTTTTTATCACTGATCCCAGGTTCCTCTGACTCTCTCTTTACCTCTGAACCCAGGTTCCTCTGACTCTCTCTTTACCATGGATCCACAGATTCCTCTGACTCTCTCTTTATCTCTGATCCTCAGGTTCCTCTGACTCTCTCTTTATCTCTGATCCTCAGGTTCCTCTGACTCTCCCTTTATCTCTGATCCTCAGGTTCCTCTGACTCTCTCTTTATCTCTGATCCTCAGGTTCCTCTGACTTTCTTTTTATCACTGATCCTCAGGTTCCTCTGACTCTCTCTTTATCTCTGATCCTCAGGTTCTTCTGACTCTCTCTTTATCTCTGACCTCAGTTTCCTCTGACTCTTCCTTTATCTCTGATCCTCAGGTTCCTCTGACTCTCTCTTTATCTCTGATCCTCAGGTTCCTCTGACTCGCTTTTTATCTCTGATCGCAGGTTCTTCTGACTCTCTCTTTATCTCTGATCCTCAGTTTCCTCTGACTCTCTTTTTATCTCCGATCCTCAGGTTCTTCTGACTCTCTCTTTATCTCTGATCCCAGGTTCCTCTGACTCTCCCTTTATCTCTGATCCTCAGGTTCCTCTGACTCTCTCTTTATCCCTGATCCCCAGGTTCCTCTGACTCTCTCTTTATCCCTGATCCCCGGGTTCCTCTGCCACTCTCTTTATCCCTTATCCCCAGGTTCCTCTGACTCTCTATTTTTCTCTGATCCCCAGGTTCCTCTGACTCTCTCTTTATCTCTGATCCCAGGTTCCACTAGCTCTCTCTTTATCATTGATCCCAGGTTCCTATGACTCTCTCTTTACCTCTGATCTCAGTTTCCTCTGACTGTCTCTTTACCTTGGATCCCAGGTTCCTCTGCCTCTCTCTTTATCACTGATCCCAGGTTCCTCTGACTCTCTCTTTACCTCTGAACCCAGGTTCCTCTGACTCTCTCTTTATCTCTGATCCCAGATTCCTCTGACTCTCTCTTTATCTCTGATCCCAGATTCCTCTGACTGTCTCTTTACCTTGGATCCCAGGTTCCTCTGCCTCTCTCTTTATCACTGATCCCAGGTTCCTCTGACTCTCTCTTTACCTCTGAACCCAGGTTCCTCTGCCTCTCTCTTTATCTCTGATCCCAGGTTCCTCTGACTCTCTCTTTACCATGGATCCACAGATTCCTCTGCCTCTCTCTTTATCACTGATACCAGGTTCCTCTGACTGTCTCTTTACCTCTGAACCCAGGTTCCTCTGACTCTCCCTTTATCTCTGAACCTCAGGTTCCTCTGACTCTCTCTTTATCTCTGATCCCAGGTTCCTCTGCCTCTCTCTTTATCACTGATCCCAGGTTCCTCTGACTCTCTCTTTATCACTGATCCCAGGTTCCTCTGACTCTCTCTTTATCTCTGAACCTCAGGTTCCTCTGACTCTCTCTTTATCTCTGATCCCAGGTTCCTCTGCCTCTCTCTTTATCACTGATCCCAGGTTCCTCTGACTCTCTCTTTATCACTGATCCCAGGTTCCTCTGACTCTCTCTTTATCTCTGAACCCAGGTTCTTCTGCCTCTCTCTTTATCTCTGATCGCCAGATTCCTCTGACTCTCTCTTTATCTCTGATCACAGGTTGCTCTGCCTCTCTCTTTATCTCTGATCCCCAGGTCCTCTGCCTCTCTCTTTCTCTATGATGTCAGGTTCTTCTGACTCTCTTTTTATCTCTGATCCCCAGGTACTTCTGACTCTCTCTTTATCTCTGATTCCAGGTTCTTTTGTCACTTTCTTTGTATCTCTGATCCCCAGGTTCCTCTGCCTCTCTCTTTATCTCTGATCGCCAGATTCCTCTGCCTCTCTCTTTATTTCTGATCACAGGTTGCTCTGCCTCTCTCTTTATCTCTGATCGCCAGATTCCTCTGCCTCTCTCTTTATCTCTGATCCCAGGTTCCTCTGCCTCTCTCTTTATCTCTGATCGCCAGGTTCCTCTGACTCTCTTTTTTTTTATCTGATCCCAGGTACCTCTGTGCGTCTCTCTATCTCTGATCCCAGGTTCTTTTGTCACTCTCTTTATTTCTGATCGCCTGGTTCCTCTGCCTCTCTCTTTATCTCTGATCCCCAGGTCCTCTGCCTCTCTCTTTATCTCTGATCCCAGGTTCTTCTGACTCTCTCTTTATCTCTGATTCCAGGTTTTTTTGTCACTCTCTTTATCTCTGATCGCCTGGTTCCTCTTCCTCTCTCTTTATCTCTGATCCCAGGTTCCTCTGACTCTCTCTTTACCTCTGATCCCAGGTTTGTCTGCCCCTCTCTCTCTCTCTCTCTCTTTATCTCTGATCGGCAAGGTTCCTCTGACTCTCTCTTTAACTCTGATCCCAGGTTCCTCTGCCTCTCTCTTTATATCTGATCCCCAGGTTCCTCTGCCTCTCTTTACCTCTGATCCCAGGTTCCTCTGCCTCTCTCTTTATCTCTGATCCCAGGTTCTTCTTACTCTCTCTTTATCTCTGATCGCCAGGTTCCTCTGACTTTCATTGTATCTCTGATCCTCAGTTTCCTCTGACTCTCTCTTTATCCCTGATCCCCAGGTTCCTCTGCCTCTCTTTATTTCTGATCCCAGGTTCCTCTGCCTCTCTCTTTATCTCTGAGCCCAGGTTCCTCTGACTGTCTCTTTACCTCTGAACCCAGGTTCCTCTGACTCTCCCTTTATCTCTGATCCTCAGGTTCCTCTGACTCTCTCTTTATCCCTGATCCCCAGGTTCCTCTGCCTCTCTTTATTTCTGATCCCAGGTTCCTCTGCCTCTCTCTTTATCTCTGAGCCCAGGTTCCTCTGACTGTCTCTTTACCTCTGAACCCAGGTTCCTCTGACTCTCCCTTTATCTCTGATCCTCAGGTTCCTCTGACTCTCTCTTTATCTCTGATCCCAGTTTCCTCTGACTGTCTCTTTACCTCAGATCCCAGGTTCCTCTGCCTCTCTCATTATCACTGATCCCAGGTTCCTCTGACTCTCTCTTTACCTCTGAACCCAGTTTCCTCTGATTCTCTCTTTACCTCTGAACCCAGGTTCCTCTGCCTCTCTCTTTATCTCTGATCCCAGGTTCTTCTGATTCTCTCTTTATCTCTGATCCCCAGGTCCTCTGCCTCTCTCTTTATCTCTGATCCCAGGTTCTTCTGACTCTCTCTTTAACTCTGATCCCAGGTTCCTCTGACTCTCTCTTTACCTCTGATCCCAGGTTCGTCTGCCTCTCTCTCTCTTTATCTCTGATCCCAGGTTCCTCTGTCTCTCTCTTTATCCCTGATCCCAGGTTCCTCTGACTCTCTTTTTTTTTTCTCTGATCCTCAGGTCCTCTGTCTCTCTCTTTATCTCTGATTCCAGGTTTTTTTGTCACTCTCTTTATCTCTGATCGCCTGGTTCCTCTTCCTCTCTCTTTATCTCTGATCCCCAGGTCCTCTGCCTCTCCCATTATCTCTGATCCCAGGTTCCTCTGACTCTCTCTTTAACTCTGATCCCAGGTTCCTCTGACTCTCTCTTTACCTCTGATCCCAGGTTCGTCTGCCTCTCTCTCTCTTTATCTCTGATCCCAGGTTCCTCTGACTCTCTCTTTAACTCTGATCCCAGGTTCCTCTGACTCTCTCTTTACCTCTGATCCCAGGTTCGTCTGCCTCTCTCTTTATCTCTGATCCCCAGGTCCTCTGCCTCTCTCTTTATCTCTGATACCAGGTTCTTCTTACTCTCTCTTTATCTCTGATCCCCAGGTCCTCTGCCTCTCTCTTTATCTCTGATCCCAGGTTCTTCTGACTCTCTCTTTATCTCTGATCCCCAGGTTCCTCTGACTCTCTCTTTACCTCTGATCCCAGGTTCTTCTGACTCTCTCTTTATCTCTGATCCCCAGGTTCCTCTGACTCTCTTTATTTCTGATCCCAGGTTCCTCTGACTCTCTCTTTATCCCTGATCCCAGGTTCCTCTGACTCTCTTTATTTCTGATCCCAGGTTCCTCTGACTCTCTCTTTATTTCTGATCCCCAGGTTCCTCTGTTTCTCTCTTTATCTCTGATCTCAGGTTCCTCTGCCCCTCTCCTAATATCTGATCTCAGGTTCCTCTGCCTCTCTCCTAATCTCTGATCCCAGATTCCTCTGCCTCTCTCTTTATCTCTGATCCCCAGGTTCCTCTAACTCTCTCTTTATCACTGAGCTCTAGGTTCCTCTGACTCTCTATTTACCTCTCTTTTACCTCTAATTTCAAGGTTCCTCTCTCTGTAACAAATACATTTTGTCCCTTTGACCCCACACATACCTTCTTTATCATTGACCCCAAATATAAGATACTGATAAACTTCCTACCACTCTGATGTCTAATTATACTGGACACTATTATCCCACTGACCCCACATATACTGATAATCCCATGTCCTGCTGATCAAGTATAGGTCACCAATATATCTTCTGTCCCACTGACCCCAAGTGTAGAACAGTTATAAAACACCTTTCATGCTTATGCCCAAATACACAGGGCAGTGATGTCCCACTGGTCCTCTTTATAGGACATTTATCTGGTGTCACAAGGACCCAACACTTAGGACCCTGATATACCTTCTGCACCATATGTAGGACCCTGATACACCTCCTGGACCCATTTGCCGGACCCTGATACACCTCCAGGACCCATATGTTGGACCCTGGTAAACCTCCTCGACCCATATGTAGGACCCTGATATACCTCCAGGACCCATATGTTAGACCATGTTATAACTCCTGGACCCATATGTTGGACCCTGATAAACCTCCTGGACCCATATGTAAGACCCTGATACACCTCCTGGAACCATATGTAGGACCCTGATATATCTTCAGGACCCATATGTAGGACTGTGATATACCTCCACGACCCATATGTAGGACCCTGGTAAACCTCCTGGACCCATATGTAGGACCCTGGGACACCTCCAGGACCCATACATTGGACCCTGATTTACCTCCAGGACCCATATGTTGGACCATGTTATAACTCCTGGACCCACATGTTGGACCCTGATAAACCTCCTGGACCCATATGTAAGACCCTGATAAACCTCCTGGACCCATATGTAGAACCCTGATACACCTCCAGGACCCATATGTAGGACCCTGTAATACCTCCAGGACCCATATGTAGAACCCTGATACACCTCCTGGACCCATATGTAGGACCCTGATACACCTCCTGGACCCATATGTTGGACCCTGATACACCTCCAGGACCCATTTGTTGGACCCTGATACACCTCCAGGACCCATGTGTTGGACCCTGATAAACCTCCAGGACCCATATGTAGGACCCTGGGACACCTCCAGGACCCATACATTGGACCCTGATTTACCTCCAGGACCCATATGTTGGACCATGTTATAACTCCTGGACCCACATGTTGGACCCTGATAAACCTCCTGGACCCATATGTAAGACCCTGATAAACCTCCTGGACCCATATGTAGAACCCTGATACACCTCCAGGACCCATATGTAGGACCCTGTAATACCTCCAGGACCCATATGTAGGACCCTGATACACCTCCTGGACCCATATGTAGGACCCTGATACACCTCCTGGACCCATATGTTGGACCCTGATACACCTCCAGGACCCATTTGTTGGACCCTGATACACCTCCAGGACCCATGTGTTGGACCCTGATAAACCTCCAGGACCCATATGTAAGACCCTGATACATCTCCAGGACCCATATGTAGGACTGTGATATACCTCCACGACCCATATTTAGGTCCCTGATACACCTCCAGGACCCATAAGTAGGACCCTGATACACCTCCAGGACCCATAAGTAGGACCCTGATACACCTCCAGGACCCATATGTAGGACCCTGATATACCTCCAGGACCCATATGTTGGACCCTGATAAACCTCCTGGACCCATATGTAAGACCCTGATACACCTCCTGGAACCATATGTAGGACCATGATACATCTCCAGGACCCATATGTAGGACTGTGATATACCTCCACGACCCATATGTAGGACCCTAATACACCTCCAGGACACATTTGATGGACCCTGTTATACCTCCTGGACCCATTTCTAGGACCCTGATACACCTCCAGGACCCATATGTTGGACACTGATACACCTCCTGGACCCATATGTAGTACCCTGATACTTTTCCTGGACCCATATGTAGGACCCTGATACACCTCCAGGACCCATATGTTGTACCCTGTTATACCTCCTGGACCCATATGTAGGTCCCTGATAAACCTCCTGGACCATATGTAGAACCCTGATACACCTCCAGGACCCATATGTAGGTCCCTGTAATACCTCCAGGACCAATATGTAGAACCCTGATACACCTCCAGGACCCATTATTAGGACCCTGATACACCTCCAGGACCCATATGTAAGACCCTGATACACCTCCAGGACCCATAAGTAGGACCCTGTAATACCTCCAGGACCTATATGTAAGACCTGATACACCTCCAGGACCCATAAGTAGGACCTGATACACCACCAGGACCCATATGTACCACCAAAATATCTTCTGTTCCACTGACCCCAAGTGTAGGACAGTTATAAAACACCTTTCATGCTTATGCCCAAATACACAGGGCAGTGATGTCCCACTGGTCCTCTGTATAGGACATTTATCTGGTGTCACAAGGACCCAACACGTAGGACCCTGATATACCTTCTGCACCATATGTAGGACCCTGATATACCTCCTGGACCCATTTGCCAGACCCTGATACACCTCCAGGACCCATATGTTGGACCCTGGTAAACCTCCTCGACCCATATGTAGGACCCTGATACACCTCATGGACCCTTAAGCCGGACCCTGATACACCTCCAGGAACCATATGTAGGACCCTGGTATACCTCCTGGACTCTTTTGTAGGACTCTGGTACACCTCAAAGACCCATATGTTGGACCCTGATATACCTCCAGGACCCATAAGTTGGACCCTGTTATAACTCCTGGACCCATATGTTGGACCCTGATAAACCTCCTGGACCCATATGTAAGACCCTGATACACTTCCTGGAACCATTTGTAGGATCCTGATACATCTCCAAGACCCATATGTAGGACTGTGATATACCTCCACGACCCATATGTAGGACCCTGATACATCTCCAGGACCCATATGTTGGACCCTGTTAATCCTCCTGGACCCATTCGTAGGACCCTGATACACCTCCAGGACCCATATGTTGGACCCTGATACACCTCCAGGACCTATATGTAGGACCCTGATACATCTCCAGGACCCATATGTTGGACCCTGTTAAACCTCCTGGACCCATTCGTAGGACCCTGATACACCTCCAGGACCCATATGTTGGACACTGATACACCTCCTGGACTCATATGTAGTACCCTGATACTCCTCCTGGACCCATATGTAGGACCCTGATACACCTCCAGGACCCATATGTTGGACCCTGTTATACCTTCTGGACCCATATGTAGTACCCTGATAAACCACCAGGACCCATAAGTAGGACCCTGATACACCTCCAGGACCCATATGTAGGACCCTGATACACCTCCAGGACCCATATGTAGGTCCCTGTAATACCTCCAGGACCAATATGTAGAACCCTGATACACCTCCAGGACCCATTATTAGGACCCTGATACACCTCCAGGACCCATATGTAAGACCCTGATACACCTCCAGGACCCATAAGTAGGACCCTGTAATACCTCCAGGACCTATATGTAAGACCTGATACACCTCCAGGACCCATATGTTGTACCCTGTTATACCTCCTGGACCCATATGTAGGTCCCTGATAAACCTCCTGGACCATATGTAGAACCCTGATACACCTCCAGGACCCATATGTAGGTCCCTGTAATACCTCCAGGACCAATATGTAGAACCCTGATACACCTCCAGGACCCATTATTAGGACCCTGATACACCTCCAGGACCCATATGTAAGACCCTGATACACCTCCAGGACCCATAAGTAGGACCCTGTAATACCTCCAGGACCTATATGTAAGACCTGATACACCTCCAGGACCCATAAGTAGGACCTGATACACCACCAGGACCCATATGTACCACCAAAATATCTTCTGTTCCACTGACCCCAAGTGTAGGACAGTTATAAAACACCTTTCATGCTTATGCCCAAATACACAGGGCAGTGATGTCCCACTGGTCCTCTGTATAGGACATTTATCTGGTGTCACAAGGACCCAACACGTAGGACCCTGATATACCTTCTGCACCATATGTAGGACCCTGATATACCTCCTGGACCCATTTGCCAGACCCTGATACACCTCCAGGACCCATATGTTGGACCGTGGTAAACCTCCTCGACCCATATGTAGGACCCTGATACACCTCCTGGACCCTTAAGCCGGACCCTAATACACCTCCAGGAACCATATGTAGGACCCTGGTATACCTCCTGGACTCTTTTGTAGGACTCTGGTACACCTCAAAGACCCATATGTTGGACCCTGATATACCTCCAGGACCCATAAGTTGGACCCTGTTATAACTCCTGGACCCATATGTTGGACCCTGATAAACCTCCTGGACCCATATGTAAGACCCTGATACACTTCCTGGAACCATTTGTAGGACCCTGATACATCTCCAGGACCCATATGTTGGACCCTGTTAATCCTCCTGGACCCATTCGTAGGGCCCTGATACACCTCCAGGACCCATATGTTGGACCCTGATACACCTCCAGGACCTATATGTAGGACCCTGATACATCTCCAGGAACCATATGTTGGACCCTGTTAAACCTCCTGGACCCATTCGTAGGACCCTGATACACCTCCAGGACCCATATGTTGGACACTGATACACCTCCTGGACTCATATGTAGTACCCTGATACTCCTCCTGGACCCATATGTAGGACCCTGATACACCTCCAGGACCCATATGTTGGACCCTGTTATACCTTCTGGACCCATATGTAGTACCCTGATAAACCACCAGGACCCATAAGTAGGACCCTGATACACCTCCAGGACCCATATGTAGGACCCTGATACACCTCAAGGACCCATATGTAGGTCCCTGTAATACCTCCAGGACCAATATGTAGAACCCTGATACACCTCCAGGACCCATTATTAGGACCCTGATACACCTCCAGGACCCATATGTAAGACCCTGATACACCTCCAGGACCCATAAGTAGGACCCTGTAATACCTCCAGGACCTATATGTAAGACCTGATACACCTCCAGGACCCATATGTTGTACCCTGTTATACCTCCTGGACCCATATGTAGGTCCCTGATAAACCTCCTGGACCATATGTAGAACCCTGATACACCTCCAGGACCCATATGTAGGTCCCTGTAATACCTCCAGGACCAATATGTAGAACCCTGATACACCTCCAGGACCCATTATTAGGACCCTGATACACCTCCAGGACCCATATGTAAGACCCTGATACACCTCCAGGACCCATAAGTAGGACCCTGTAATACCTCCAGGACCTATATGTAAGACCTGATACACCTCCAGGACCCATAAGTAGGACCTGATACACCACCAGGACCCATATGTACCACCAAAATATCTTCTGTTCCACTGACCCCAAGTGTAGGACAGTTATAAAACACCTTTCATGCTTATGCCCAAATACACAGGGCAGTGATGTCCCACTGGTCCTCTGTATAGGACATTTATCTGGTGTCACAAGGACCCAACACGTAGGACCCTGATATACCTTCTGCACCATATGTAGGACCCTGATATACCTCCTGGACCCATTTGCCGGACCCTGATACACCTCCAGGACCCATATGTTGGACCCTGGTAAACCTCCTCGACCCATATGTAGGACCCTGATACACCTCCTGGACCCTTATGCCGGACCCTGATACACCTCCAGGAACCATATGTAGGACCCTGGTATACCTCCTGGACTCTTTTGTAGGACTCTGGTACACCTCAAAGACCCATATGTAGGACCCTGATACACCTCCTGGACCCATATGTTGGACCCTGATACACCTCCAGGACCCATTTGTTGGACCCTGATACACCTCCAGGACCCATGTGTTGGACCCTGATAAACCTCCAGGACCCATATGTAAGACCCTGATACATCTCCAGGACCCATATGTAGGACTGTGATATACCTCCACGACCCATATTTAGGTCCCTGATACACCTCCAGGACCCATAAGTAGGACCCTGATACACCTCCAGGACCCATAAGTAGGACCCTGATACACCTCCAGGACCCATATGTAGGACCCTGATATACCTCCAGGACCCATATGTTGGACCCTGATAAACCTCCTGGACCCATATGTAAGACCCTGATACACCTCCTGGAACCATATGTAGGACCATGATACATCTCCAGGACCCATATGTAGGACTGTGATATACCTCCACGACCCATATGTAGGACCCTAATACACCTCCAGGACACATTTGATGGACCCTGTTATACCTCCTGGACCCATTTCTAGGACCCTGATACACCTCCAGGACCCATATGTTGGACACTGATACACCTCCTGGACCCATATGTAGTACCCTGATACTCTTCCTGGACCCATATGTAGGACCCTGATACACCTCCAGGACCCATATGTTGTACCCTGTTATACCTCCTGGACCCATATGTAGGTCCCTGATAAACCTCCTGGACCATATGTAGAACTCTGATACACCTCCAGGACCCATATGTAGGTCCCTGTAATACCTCCAGGACCAATATGTAGAACCCTGATACACCTCCAGGACCCATTATTAGGACCCTGATACACCTCCAGGACCCATATGTAAGACCCTGATACACCTCCAGGACCCATAAGTAGGACCCTGTAATACCTCCAGGACCTATATGTAAGACCTGATACACCTCCAGGACCCATAAGTAGGACCTGATACACCACCAGGACCCATATGTACCACCAAAATATCTTCTGTTCCACTGACCCCAAGTGTAGGACAGTTATAAAACACCTTTCATGCTTATGCCCAAATACACAGGGCAGTGATGTCCCACTGGTCCTCTGTATAGGACATTTATCTGGTGTCACAAGGACCCAACACGTAGGACCCTGATATACCTTCTGCACCATATGTAGGACCCTGATATACCTCCTGGAGCCATTTGCCAGACCCTGATACACCTCCAGGACCCATATGTTGGACCCTGGTAAACCTCCTCGACCCATATGTAGGACCCTGATACACCTCCTGGACCCTTAAGCCGGACCCTGATACACCTCCAGGAACCATATGTAGGACCCTGGTATACCTCCTGGACTCTTTTGTAGGACTCTGGTACACCTCAAAGACCCATATGTTGGACCCTGATATACCTCCAGGACCCATAAGTTGGACCCTGTTATAACTCCTGGACCCATATGTTGGACCCTGATAAACCTCCTGGACCCATATGTAAGACCCTGATACACTTCCTGGAACCATTTGTAGGATCCTGATACATCTCCAAGACCCATATGTAGGACTGTGATATACCTCCACGACCCATATGTAGGACCCTGATACATCTCCAGGACCCATATGTTGGACCCTGTTAAACCTCCTGGACCCATTCGTAGGGCCCTGATACACCTCCAGGACCCATATGTTGGACCCTGATACACCTCCAGGACCTATATGTAGGACCCTGATACATCTCCAGGACCCATATGTTGGACCCTGTTAAACCTCCTGGACCCATTCGTAGGACCCTGATACACCTCCAGGACCCATATGTTGGACACTGATACACCTCCTGGACTCATATGTAGTACCCTGATACTCCTCCTGGACCCATATGTAGGACCCTGATACACCTCCAGGACCCATATGTTGGACCCTGTTATACCTTCTGGACCCATATGTAGTACCCTGATAAACCACCAGGACCCATAAGTAGGACCCTGATACACCTCCAGGACCCATATGTAGGACCCTGATACACCTCCAGGACCCATAAGTAGGACCCTGTAATACCTCCATGACCCATGTGTAGTACCTGATACACCTCCAGGACCCATATGTAGGACCCTGATCCACCTCCAGGACCCATGTGTAGGACCCTGATACACCTCCAGGACCCATAAGTAGGACCATGTAATACCTCCAGGACCCATATGTAATACCTGATACACCTCCAGGACCCATATGTAGGACCCTGATCCACCTCCAGGACCCATGTGTAGGACCCTGATACACCTCCAGGACCCATAAGTAGGACCCTGTAATACCTCCAGGACCTATATGTAAGACCTGATACACCTCCAGGACCCATAAGTAGGACCTGATACACCACCAGGACCCATAAGTAGGACCCTGTAATACCTCCAGGACCTATATGTAAGACCTGATACACCTCCAGGACCCATATGTAGGACCCTGATACACCTCCAGGACCCATATGTTGGACCCTGTTATACCTCTTGGACCCATATGTAGGTCCCTGATAAACCTCCTGGACCATATGTAGAACCCTGATACACCTCCAGGACCCCTTATTAGGACCCTGATACACCTCCAGGACCCATATGTAGGACCCTGATACACCTCCTGGACCCATATATTGGACCCTGTTATACCTTCTGGACCCATATGTAGAACCCTTATAAACCACCAGGACCCTTAAGTAGGACCCTGATACACCTCCAGGACCCATAAGTAGGACCCTGATACACCTCCAGGACCCATAAGTAGGAGCATGTAATACCTCCAGGACCCATATGTAGGACCCTGATACATTGTATGGGGTTACTTACTATACATGTTACACAGTTTGTGACCCCCTCCCTCTGTATGATGAGTCCCTATTAGAGTGATGCTCCTGTGACTGTCCCACCCTCCCCCTCCTCTGTGCCGTTATATAGAGGGGTTGGAGAGGCTCAGTGACACACAGAACTGGGACCGAGCTGCTCTCTCTGCACCCCTGGATCTCATCGGTTATACCGCTCTATATTATTCTCATGAGGCAGCATTTACCGCATATAACTCTTGTTCATCAGACTCTGCATATACTGCTCCTGATCACACTCTACTGCTCCTGATCAAACTCTGCATATAACGCTCTTGTTCATCAGACTCTGCATATACTGCTCCTGATCACACTCCGCTGCTCCTGATCAAACTCTGCATATAACGCTCTTGTTCATCAGACTCTGCATATACTGCTCCTGATCACACTCTGCTGCTCCTGATCACACTCTGCATATAACGCTCTTGTTCATCAGACTCTGCATATAACCTCCAGGTCACTCTTACAGGTTTTGCTGCCTCCTATATTTCTCTTATACTGCAGAGCATCACTCCTCTCCTATACTGCAGAGCATCACTTCTCTCATATACAAGTCCCTGCTATAACTCGCTCAGTGCCCATATACCGCTCCTGTGCTATGGGCAGGCTCCTATCCCCGGTTATATGGCTGCTCCTCGGCTCTCTGCTCCTCATTGCCCCTCACCCAGCTGCCTCCTGGTACAAGCACTCCTCCAGCCCCAGGTACCACACTGTGGGCAGAGCCTCTGGGCTCCTTATCGGGGTCAGGAGATCACCCTACCTGTGGAGGAGGAACCTGGGAGAGGACAACCTGGAGGTGGCAGCAGAGGGCACTGGGGTAATCCAGGGGCAGGAGGGTGATATGGAGCCTGGAGATGAGGAGAAGGCGTTGGTCATGGTGGAGAGGAATCCACTGGTGATACATAGGAGGACGGAAGAAGAGGGAAGACGTCTGGAGCAGCCAAAAGGGAGAAGTTTGGAGGAGCCTGAAGACATGGTTATGGTGGGAGACAGAAGAAGTCCATATTACCCATGGCAAATAGAGAGGAACATGGATGGAGAGAAGATAAACCTGGAAGAGTCAAGGCAAGTGGAGAGGAGCCTTGAGAAGATGGAGGCAAGGCAATGGGAGAGGGACCTGGAGGAAAGGATGATTCAGAAAAGACCGTGGCAACTGGAGGAGAAGACACTACCTGAGACCCAGGGTGAGAGGCTACACCTGGCAGGGGATACCTGGGCTCATTCTCATCCATGGAGTAGGCAACAGATGGCAGGGACCAACCCCCAGGTAAGTCCCAGACTATCAATGGCGTGAAGGGTGTAGGGCATCCTCCTTATCATGTGACACTTAGACCATCATGATCTGTAACCTATTTCACTTGAATGGTCTCATATGTGGCCCCCGAGTCTTAAAAGGGCCACACAGTGCAAAGCAAAATGGTAACATGTCAGCAGGAAAGGAATTCATTGGTAATAGATAATGAGGAGAAGTATTTAGCAGTACTATTGGGTATTATATGCTGGTGTTAGAGAGACATGATGGACTCTGTATTATTGGAGAGGGGCATGTAGACAATTGTCTGGGGGCCTATGGCAAATGCCTGGTGACCCCCAAACTGCCTGTTGCCCACAAGTTCTGTACAAGGATATTTTTAAGGGGAGACAAGGATATATTAACTTAATTTAAAGGAACAGTGCAGCCCATATTTACAGATTTATATTTTAAAGAATTAAAATGAATAATATGTATATGTCATGTCTCAACTGCCCTTCTGCTCAAAGGGCAGATAAGCAACACCAAAAGTCGGTAATAAAAATGCAAACAGCACCAATGAAGGTCTAATGGAGACCCTAACTTGATAATAATGGGCAATATCTTTTTCAGGTAGTTAAATATATGCAAAATACAGCCTTTAACTGTTAACTGTTGAGTTCAGGTTTGCTTTTGTTCCTAAGAGAATCATACATGTGAGAGCAATGGGAGGACCATTGGATGACATCTCTATTCAGCTCTGGTTAAAGACTGCCACTATGAATAGCCACTCATCAGGAGAACTAAAAAACAGAGCAACTCCCATCATGATAACCCTACAGGTCACCTAGTAGTCTATGATGGTAGTGCTATAACAAGAGCTTTCCTAAAAATACTTTAATTATCATGTCTTACACAGCTGCTAATGTTGTTAGTTTGTTACATACATTATAAAGATATGAAGATTTTCCCAAATTACAGTGGACCATTAATGTTCGGTCACTCCTAGAATGAAATCCGACCTAACATTGAGTGTGTGATAGGAAAATAAATTTTTTGGGGGTAATTTACAATTTTTTCACTCAAAAAGGGTGTCGTAAACAACACACAACATCAAGGGAATTGTCTCCTGTTGTTAAGTCATTATCTGTCATTTGCTTCTGTATACAATAGTAGGTGGGCAGAGGGTCTCATCCTCCCTTATTATATTAAGTGTATTTTTACACTATTATTAAATAAATACATTTGATTTTTAAAGAAAAACATATATTGCAAGTTATCTATGTCTATAACTGACTTAATACTAAATATTTTCTTCCTTATTATCAACTGTGTTAATTATTCATAAAGTATGCAACTATTAGCAGAGTGGGAAGACCTTTTATGCTGACTTTCGAGCTCTATTATCTAACACTTCCACTCAATTGTTTTAATATCAGTTAGTTGCAGTTATATGTATTTATATGTGTACTTTTCATTTCTGTAATAACTCAGATCTTTGCTGTGTCCCTTTAATTGAATACCAGGGGCTATAGATCACAGCCACACTAATGTGGAAGTAAATATGAAGAAATGTGGGGTGTTTACTAAACATCTTGTCATTTCTGAGATGAGGCGAAAAAGACTGTGGTCCCCTATAAGAAAGTATGTATTACATCAAGAGATGCACTTGAGATGCTATATATAGTAAGGATATCGGATCTATCCTGTTATGGCGTCTGCTCAGGTCCGCCGCTGCAGTGCAGCCTCCAATTTCTAAATGGCGCTACCGATATTTTGCAGCGCTGTCGATATGTGAGAGAAATTAAAATCTTATAATGTTAGCCTAACCCTTGAACTAACCCTCACCCTAACCCTCATCCCAACCCTATCCCTCACTCCAACCATAACCCTCATCCTAACCCTCACCCTAATCCTAACCCTCACCCTAACCCTAACAGTTTACCTAAGCCTTGACTCTATGATGTGGCACCGGAATATCGGCAGCTCCATCTAGCGGATGTTCACCACCACTGCATGCTGCCTGTGCTGCTCTACCATAAGAGGATAGGTCCCGGATATCTTTTTTAGTAATTAAATTGTTATTAAGCAAGTTCCAATATCAGGTCCTTTCCTGTTATGGTTACGGCACCAGTTTGCTGCTGCAGTGCGGTCACCATCCGCTGCCAATGTTCCAGTGCCATATCATAGAGTCAAGGTTTAGGTAAATTGTTAGGGTTAGGGTTAGTTTATGGGTTGGGCTACCATTCTAAGCTTAGAAATTCTATAACATATCTCTAAAATATCATCAGCGCCATCTAGCGGTTGGTCGCCGCACTGCAGCAGCAGACCTGTGCCGTAACTATAACAGGATAGATCCCAATATCACATTGTGCATTGAACACAATGTGTTATCACATATACATTGTATAGTAATAAGTGATTATTCTCCTAAAATGCAAGTCCAAATGATCTCGTACTAAATATAGTGATAAACAAAGTCCATATATAAGGCAGAAGAGAACCAATATACCTTGTTTTACACAAAAAGAAAATGAAAAAATCTGAATAGAGAATGTGTCCTTTTTAATTTTAACACAATATAAACTAAACAACTAATTAACCCTTAACCGAACGTTAAATTCACTGTTTTGCATCTAAATCCACTTGACATTAAAAATATCATGATAAGAGACAAGGGAATAGGGTTGTAGCTATAGCCCCACATACTAAAGATCATGCTCCAGGTTATTCACCCTCTCTCGGTTGAAATGTTTGCCTTCTTTTCAGTAGTGCTCAGTACAATGAGAGTGGTGGGGAGGGATACAGCAGTGGTGATTCATGAGATAAAACTGTTTCTTAAATGATATTTCCTGGCTAAAGCTTTGCTGCTGTTTGCAAGTGTATTTTTAATGTTAATTAATGGGGAACTGAAAATTAGATTTAGGATCTATCCGTTTATAGTTACGCTACATCGATGTGAGCGCGCCTGAACGATGCGCCACAGCACCACCTAGTGGCAAGAATGTGCTACATAGTCTTTGCAATCTACACATTAGAAACTAAAACAAGTAATGTGAGGACCCTAACTGAAGTCTAATTGTAAACCCTATGCCTAACCCTATGCCTAACCCTAACCCCTAATCCTATGCCTAACCCTATGCCTAACCCTAACCCCTAACCCTATGCCTAACTTTAACCCCAAAACCTAACACCTAACTCTATGCCTAACCCTAACTCCTAACGGTATGCCTAACCCTAACACTATGCCTCACCCCAACCCTAACCCCTCTCCCCTAGAGCAATATTTTTTAAACTGCAGACGTAGTACCGCATTGTGAATGGTAGGTGGCGATGCACTGTGCACGCTCCCTTCGGCGTGTTCATGACGGCGGCAGGGGCGCGCAGGCTTGGCGCAACTATAACAGGATAGGACCAAGATTTATCATGAAAACTGCATGCGCAGGCCCTTTAAATTTGGTGAGGTTCCAAAAGAACTTTACATTTTAAATTAGCAAAAACATAGCATGTTTGTGAAGTAATAAGCCAACAACAGTATATAGGTATTCTCAGAGAAAGTACTCATTTTAGCAGACTCTGCTAGTGCATAGAAGCTGCCATAATAGCCCTAATACCATTTTAAGACATGAGGGGGTGTTACACAGCCGGTGAAGCAAGGCTTGCAAGTATATTTGTAGTGTGTTTCTCCTAAGCTTAGAGAAGGGAGCAGAAGGTGCTGAAATCTTATCTGAATCCACCAATCCCTTCCCTCCTCCTTCCACTCTTGAATAGATAATAAACATTAGTACAACACCCCAACTCTGTCTCCAATCCAGCAGCAAGATGTAAGGCACAAACATGGCATCATTTAGGCACAATCAGCGTCTACTAAAGTAATGTCCCTTTGATTCCTGTAATCTGTCAGGAAAGAGAAGGAGATAACAATTCCATTGTTTATCAATTAATTGTAAATTATCTACACTATAGGCCGTTAATTTAAATTGAGATTTAAACGTAGATCTTTTAAATATAAGTTTTTGCACTTTTTATGCATGTATTTGTGACGCTCAGTCGTGTCTGTCTCTCCGTGACCTCATGGACCACAACATATCATGCTGATCCACTTGGTACTCATGGGAGGAGATAGTGGAGTGGGTTATCAGTTCCTTCTCCAGTGGGCCACAGCATAAAGCTCCTGGTATTCCTAGGTGGTCTCCCATCCAAGTACTGACCATACTGTTTGGATTCAGGGTGGTCCCTGACTTGGAATTGAACTCAGGTCACATCGGTGAAAGTACCAAATCCCAACCACTAGACCCTTTTGCACATTAGTGGCCCTTTAATAAACCCATTGTAGCAAACAAACTAATTAAACACAACTGAAATATTTTTATTATAGATAAATGCATTTCGCAGTTTCTGTCAGTTCTGCATTAAAGAGATAGTTTTTTATTTGTTTTTCTGGCCTAATAAATTGTGAAAATTTAACTGACTTGTGAAATGAAAAATTGAAATCTGTAGAAACTTACTTAAAAGATGCCGACAGTCTGTCAATCTGTCAGCTTCAAGGTCTACTAATTTGCTATTTTTATACATAAGTCAATGGAGAATATTTGTAGGTAGAGGACTGAGGACAGAGGGAGCAAAATATGTGGCACTTCTTGTAAATACAACTTGAGTTCCTGTTCTGTTACTGCACTAAGTAACTATTAAAATATTAATTTGTATTATTTTCAAATTAGAGATGTCATGGAACTGTTGTGCTTTTTTGTGTCCTTTTAAAGGAATACTGAATTCCCAAATATTTTATTACTAGCGACTTGCCCGTCAAAAATGATATAGTGTTATACATTGTATTTTCTGTTTATGTACTATCTGTTGTTTGTCTTTTCCCCCCCTCTCCCTCCCCTATCCCTTTCCCGCCTCTCTCACTACTGTGTCTCTTCCCCCTCCCTGTCCTGTGTCTCCCCCACACTCCCTCCCCTGTATCTCTTTGCCCTGCTCTCCCTTCCCTGTGTCCTTCCCCCACCCCTCTCTCACCCCTTTGTCTCTTTCCCCCCTCTCTCTCCCCTGTGTCTCTTTCCCCCTTCCCTGTGTCTTTCCCTCCCCTCTCCCTCCCCTGTGTCTATACCCCCACCCCCCTCCCCCTGTGCTTCTTTTGCCATTTACAGGTGTGAAAACATTTGCGGGCTTGGGTAAATTGATCGATTTCCGAGTTACGGCCTTGAAAATATTGCAACTGTTAAACCCGTAGATAAAAGGCTTCTTGAGGCCATAATTTATGGCCTTGAAAATATTGCTACAGTTAAAAACCATAACTCGGAAACCCTTTGCTGGTCTCTCCCGCTGCCATTACTTCGGCGCTCATTGCGAGCCTCTCCCCTCCTCTACCGGCTTTGCCGCTCATTGCAGGACACACAAACTCACAATTACAACAATTATATATATGATGATAAAAGAATGATCGTTCAAATTACAAAAGTTTTTTTATTCATGAAGAAAACTTATACAAAAGTGACTACTGAGGGAACTGTTTGCTCCGCCCACAGATCTCACCTGTTAAATAATGTAAAATAGCGTCAGACCTTGTTAAGGTATTATTAATTCATACTGCTGTGAATAATTAGCATATTTTAGCCTCTCCGCACATGAAAGGGTTATTATTTTACAATTACAATTTCAATCAAAAGGGGCACTTGCTGGCATCCCAAATTGTTGCTTATAATGAGTCTCTTAACTACTTGTTCAGTAAAACATCTGCATAAGAGACCAGAGGAGAGCAATATAATGACATCCTTTAAGGGATAATACTAATAGTGTATAATAATCCTGGCAGAGAGTAGATGCCACCATTGAGAGGGGAGAATCTGGGGATTTGGGCTTTTGGACCACTGACATATGAGTATGTAACCTTCTATATGTGTGTGTATGTATATATATATATATATATATATATATATATATATATATATATATATATATATATATTTATATATATATATAATTATTTATAATGTGCCAACATTCTGCATCACTATATATTACACTTAATTTTAAATTGTTGGGTTTCTTATTTAAAGCAATAGTTTTACTAAATCGTTACTTTTAAAATGTATATCTGGGAAAGTAGGAAGATTCTTTGGTATACGCAAATAGCGATTGTCAAATAACTTATTTCAGGCCCCAAGATACCCCCTACTTGACAATAAATATACACGCAGATTGAGGGAGGTATTAGAAGACAAGAGTTGAGATGGACAGGACAGCATACAATTGCATAAGTAGGGAATAAGATATAAATAAAATGATATAATAATAATAATAGTCAGAGGTGCTCAATTTGAGAACGAACAACCGCTAAGTAGGTTTGTTATATACATCTGGTCACCTACTCTGAGAGCAGCCTCTTTTAGCCACTTGTGCCCTTCACAGGGAGAAATATCCTGTAGTATATCAGTCTGGTCTGACTCAATAGAGTGATCCAGCCCAGAAATACCAGGCAATTCTACCCTGAACAGGAGAAACATCAAACCCCAGACATTTATTCCGGCCTCTGCGGGCCTCATCAGGATGTTTCTCCCTGTTTCTCTTGTTCAGGGTAGAATTGCCTTGTATTTCGGCGCTGGGTCACTCTATAGGGTGAGACGAGACTGATATAATACAGGATATTTCTCCCTGTGGAGGGTATACACAATATTAAATAATAACATTGGAATACAGCACTCCTTTAAACATGACTTTATCCTTTTATTTGAGGGTGTCTCTGCTTAGTGTCTAATTATTGCAGTTCCTATTAGATGCTGATTGCCATGTTATCTTGTCCATAAAGGGACACTGTTATGTCCCAAGTACAGTCTCTAGTTTATATCATTAGTTTTGCCTCAAACCACAGATCACACAAAAACACTAGAAATGCAAGCTTCGCACGGTGCTAGAGGAAATGTTCATTTTCCTTAATATTATGTATTATCATTTACAAGCAACTACCGACTTGCAACTACCCCACTTATAACCTGTGGCTTTCCTTAAAGTAAATAATATCCTCACATTACAAGCAAGCACGTTACAAGTCATATTTACGACCAATTAGTGAACATGACCATCACTGAGCGAATATGACAATTGTATTAGGTATATAGTGTTTGTTTTCACTTAAAGGAATATGGAAGGTTTCTGGAGTTCACTAGGAATATTATATACTTGTATATCTAGTTACTTTTGTGTTTTTTATTTTATTAAGAAGTGCTTTAAAGCTGTTTTGCTGCCTAAATCTTACAAATAATTTCTAACTGGTTTCTCCCCTCTGCAGCTCATGAAGACCTCATACTTCTAAGTAGTGTGTGCAGTGTCTCATAGTAACCAGTCAGTAACAGCATTCTGCAACATGCTCCTTGAGAGAGGTCACTGATTGGCAAATTTGAAACATTTCACTTCACAGTCTGTGTATTCACAAGCTGTAGAGGGCAGACCCAAACATATGTATATTTTCTTTTCTTTTAGCTTTGTCTATAGATTAGTTTTACTTTTTTATGGTATGATTTTTGTTTTCAGGCAAAAAAACTCAAATTGACTAGTTGTAAATGCAGAGCTGACAATCTAATGGCCATTGTGTTGAATTAATGTATTAAATATTTAGAAATGCTAATGCAGAATATATATGAAATTATATATATATATATAAGAAAGTTGTCATGGGTGAAGAACTTGACTTCCTTAGCATTGTAGATGTAACATGTTCTCTGAAGCACTTTATGCTCATAGATTAAATTCGTTTTTAACACTGCAATTAAAAACTAGAAAACTTTTAGAAACAAAAGTGGTCGGATGTCATATCTCGTAAATAGTTTTTGTAAGATACTGCCTATTATAGTTGCTTGGTTGGAATAGGGAAGTGTTCTGAGCTGTACAAAATATTGTTGTCTCAAGCCACTTGAAAAAAGCAAACCTCTAAGTGATAGAGTAGAGGAAATCCCTAAGATCCTCAAGGGATCCTCCTATCTGGAAGGCTCAACAAAGTTGATGTCTCAAAACAAGCTATTATTCCTTATTACAAAATCAAAAAGCAGATTCAAATAAGACTCTAGGCAAGCACTACATGTTCGGTTATATCACAAAAATATGCCCTTTTGTTATCAGGGATGACTTAAATACATTCCTCTATAAAAACTAGACAAGTTAAAAACAACTTGACAATTCAAGGGACCGCTTACTATACATAAATAGTTTACTGCAGGCTGTAATAGCCACTACTACAAGCTAGATTTACAGATGCCTATAAGGGAACCTTGCAATACATTTAATTCAATTATTCCTTTTTTAGAGTATAGTTTTTAATCAAGATATGTCCCTATAAAACTACCCGATGGCCGTCTCACCACAAACTAACAGCTTTGTCAAAGGCAAAATATATAGTTGCTATTTATCTAGTTTGTTACATACTTCACAAATATATTAAGTATTTCCCAAATTACAGCAATAAGTTAACTTTCATTATAGTAATTAATTGAATACATATTAAAGAATGCAAACAATTCATGTTTAATGTTTGATTTATCACCTTTTTTTTTTTAAATGGACAATATCTATGAAAGGGTAAAGCGTAAGAGAACTGGTAGAGATATCAAGTCTTAGAACATATGCTGCATAGGAAAGCATGGGAATGGAGACATGCTCTAGGGTAACTCTCACATGTCTCATGTACTGCTTTGTAGTCTCATCTACAATATATGGAACCATTTGATCAGGAGGTTAGAGAGGGGGCATTTGATTAAGCTTCTTCAAGGTGCCATTTTGTTCAGGACTGGCCCTCTACAATTGTAAACAATTTCCAAGCTAATATTTTAATTTCTTCCTAGATTTACGAAACCAGCTCAAGGACTCCAGAATCATTCTCCTGTGACGGCCTCACTTCTAGGTTCCTCAAGGTCCTCTGTAAAGCCAGCATTCATTTCTTGTCTCAGACTGAACTGGGAGCCAGAGGAAAGAGGATTGGAGTAGAGGAATCTGTGGTGCCAGTTTAATCCATTCTCAATTGGACTTACAGACTTCTGTGGTTCTCTCTGTCAACCATTATTGATGGTAACCATAGGTGCAATCACTATAGATGAAGCAATGCCTTCTGTCCTCCACAAAACCATGGATGTTTGGGAGAGTGACATTCATCTGCTCAGCCCTATTCTACCTTATTCCAAAATAATTGTATTTCCTGTATATCTGAACATTTTAGTTGCTTGGTTCTCATCTTGGTATCTGTAGCTTCCAGCTGAAATCTATATGGCTGTACCCATGGTGCTAACTCTAGTAATTAATTCTGCATTGTGTATAGTCAGGGGAAAAATAACAAAAATATCAAGAAAAAAAAATACATTTTATTTTTTGAGGATTGGTATCTTATTATCAATGTCATGTTTTTGAAATGTACTTTAATGTCTGCTTTATATGAATTTATCATTAAAGTCAGATTTATTCACATGCCTTTTTAGTTTCACTTTTGCTAAATCATTTTAGTAACAATATCAAAGTATTCATAATAATATTAACTATAATATAATATTTTGTATGTAAGAAAAAATTCAGAAATCTAGAATGGCTCATTATAGTGTATCCTATGGGATCAAGGTGGGCTTTGAACGAAATTGGTCATAATTCGGTTCAGTCTATTGTATCACCAATATTTACTAATGGCAGTGACTTGTTTTATGGAATTAGTATTTTCTAGAAATAGAGCACTAACAGTAGTGACGTGTTTAATGGTTCTCTTCTCCATCTTGGTCAGTGGGCTAGGGAACATCCCGGAGATCCAAGAGAACTTCTCAAGTACTTTGTAAAAACATAAAAAGAGGGAATATGATGGTGGGAAAGATGATCAAGGAACAGGGAGAAAAATGGGTAATGAACATTGGGCAAAGATGGTAAATGGGGTAGAAATATGGGATAATGAATAAAAGAAATAAAGAGTGGAAGAAAAAGATGGGTTGATCAATGGGAGAGGTAAAATGAAGAATGGGATAGAAGTCATGATAGGAAATGTGTAATGAGGAAGGGATAAGGTAAGGGAGAAAAAGTGGGATGAAGAATGAGAGAAAAACTGGATGAAGAATGGGAAAGATAAAGAAACTGAATGAGATAGAAATCAAGGAGGAATTGGTTCCAAATTGGAATGAGAAGTGGGAGAAAAAGGGGACAGAAAACAGGAAGAGGATGGAAGAAAATAGGACGAGTAGCAGGAGAGAAAAAGGGAGATAAATGGCTGAAGAAAATTAAGGAATGTTGGGGGGAAAAAGAACAATGTGCAATGTGGGATAATATAATGAGGAATATGAAATAAATAAATGAGAGAGAGAAGTAGAATTGGGTAAAAAATTAGAGGACAAGCTATGGATGATCCGAGAGAAAAGGACTTAGGAGTGGGAAATAAGGGATGAGCTGTTTGGTGAGAAAGTCAAATGAGCAGGATCAGAGATGGATAAGGCTTGGGAATGATGAAATAGGAATAGGATGAGGACTAGACTTGAAAGAGGGACCATTGAGAGAAATGGATGATAAGAGAGTGGTAGAGGAAAACTCAAAATGGCTCTGAAACTAGTCCTAGTTATTGATAAATTACTGAAGAACTAGTCTGGACTTCATTGACACATTTTGGTGTCAAACTATTTTAGCCAACTGAAAGAAATATATAAAAAAAACAAATGTTTATTTTATTGTAAAGCAATCAACGAAGAATAATATCAAAATCAAAGCACACGAACATAAGCAAAATTAAAAAATTGATGCATTCACAGCAATCCTCATGATTAGATATAAACAAACAGATGCAGAGATTCATGGGAGCAATATCAACATATTCACATAAACTTTATACTGGATGAATTTGAGGACTTCACCATTGTACCATTGGACAGCAAGTAATGTATCATATAGCAATTGTGTACAAGATTGCATGGCGAACTAGAACACTGACCCCCAACAAGAGTCCATAAAGGGTTCGCTACTATATTCAAGTAATTTAAAATGTATATCAAATACAGTTTTTGTTTTACCTTTGGGCACAGAAATTATATGATATGATATACTTCTATTCACAATGCCTCTGATTTCAGACTTGCCATTTTGTAAAATCTGTTTAGTTGGGATTGGGTTCTACAGAAAACTACAAATATTTTTTTTTAGGAAACCTAACCCAATACATTTTATCAATCACTGCCATAAAACACTAACTCGTGCACTTGTGATGTAGAAATCATCCCGTTTTCTGGACGTGGAAAGCATGCCCCACTTTATATCAAATATATCTCTCTAAATCGAGCAAATAATAAACGATTATACTCCTAGGTACTCCTCATCATCATCTGTACCTCTATTACCAATTAACTATTACAGCAATTTTACCATTTTGTTTTGGTCAAAATAATCAGGTTTAAAGCACTGTGAGGCCCACTTAAAGACTCATGTATACAAGACCCTACCAATGAAATAGGATGTCTGCCCCAGTTGTTTATGTAAATAATTAGCAAGAAAACAAAGTTTTTTAAAGAAAGAAAAAAATACAGTGTAGAATTGTTTGCTGTAGGCTCTAGAAGAGCTGCATCTCTCCATGCCCTATAAGGTGTGCAGAGGTATGAAAAAGTATCCGCCCAAGATACCGTCTTAAAATGTTTGATTTGTCCACTGTAGGAAAGGAGTCATACAAAGATCTATATAAGGATAGCATCATGGGCAGATCCTCTTTGACCCCCTGGACACCTAATAGGGAGTTGAGAGAAGCATATCTCATTGAACATGCAATGCTACAGTTATGATGTATGTTTTAAACGCTACTTTGAATTGGGTTCATTAAATACTAATTTCCATGCTAATTAGTTGTTAAATAAGCAAATGAACTCATATTGCATAAGCACTACAGTTGTTCTGTAATATAATAGATTAAGAAGTTAGTTTATATTTAAATTAAAGCATATTACAACAGAAGACAGTGTTGGCTTTCCCAATTCTTTAAGCAACAGCCTCCTTTGCTGGTTATGTCCTCTTGGTTACCAATACAGTTAGATGTTTAGGACTTTTTAGGAAGACCATCCAAGACAAAGCACAGTTCTGAATTATGGAACATGGTTTGGGTGGACTCTGCCACCTTTGACTCCATACTGTCCCATGTATCTTCTCAAGACCACTGAAAATGTTGCACACTCCGTGTCATAATTCAGATCCTTCATTTTACACTGGAAGAGAACACCAAAACATGTAATCAAACATACAATCAGGAGAAATTGCAACAACTGAGATATTACTTTAGTTAAACATTTTCACTACAATTTGCATTTTGTTTATTAAAGGGAGATTCCAGGAATCCTATTCAATCACTGGCATTTTGAGTTGCCACGTTCCATGGTCACAGATAGAAGCTTCCTTTGCATTCAGGGTATCTTCCTAGTCGTAGAAGGTCAGCAGAAACTAAAATTGTAGCTTCCTGGCAGGCTTAATGCATATAATTGGTCAGTGCTGTTTAAATTCTTTTGTAGGGGAGCAGATTTTTATTGGCCAATGAACTGAGGGGGCACTTTATATTAGCTAGTGAGATTTTGGACCAAATTTAAAATATTAATTAAAAGAGATTATATTAAAAATAGATAAATGCTTACATTTTGTATAGCAAAATGTATACATTTGCATGCCTAAAACTAAATGTATCATTTCCTCTCAAGAAAGTGTTTGCACAGCACTCTGGGAAATTGGGCAGGGTCATGCAAATACGCCCACAATGCATTTCACTCTTTATTCCTAAAACATTTTAAACATGGTACCTTTATAGCATGTATCTTCCATTAAAACACAGCTTTTGGATAATAAAACCTGGCTATGTATTGTATTAACCAAGTTATCTACAGTAAATATTTTTTTGAGATATACAGCTTTGCCTATGCAGCAGGCATATGCTAATGAACAGCTCTGATATGCTAATTTGTTGCTGTGTGTGTTTGGTTAGTGTAGGTAATGTGGTCTAAAAGCATGATATCACATATCATTGGGATATAAGGCCAAATCCACAAGGGAGGGTATTCACACTACCAGTGTCTCATGATACTACAAGCAGACTCACAGCATGCCACTGTCTGTTTGCTATCTGCATTACACTGATAGTGCGAAGCCACTCCCTTGGAGTTGTGGTTTAAGATCATAGCTGTGAAATATGGCACCTTACATGAGAGAGAACAGGAATAAAAAGCGAGGCTCCAGATGTTATAAGGTTCCTCAAGGTTTCTAAGAAGTGTAAACGTAATATCACAAATACATTGAGATGGATCAAATTATTGAATTAGAATGTTAGATTAGAGAAAGGTACTTAGATATACATTTAAGCTTAAAAGCAGTTACAATATATAGTTCTGTATATTCAATAGCCACAATACATCTTCATTGTTGGAGATTGTTCATTATTTCTCTAATAAATTTGCATAGTACTTACCACACTGATAGAGCAAATTAATTTTCCTGATATCCTGGTCACTCATCATACGTCTTTGCCCAAAGATGACACTACTGTCTGGGATGGCAATTATTGTTGGACGTTTCCTACCAACTGAGAAAGCCGTCCTGTAGAGAAAACATATAAGTGTGGAATTTATTATGCACTGCAGTTGTGTATGACGCTCACAGATTACTTGTTCCCTCACCCCACCATATTAAAGGGACACTCTCAACCTAACAAAAAGTTGTTTTTACCTTATAAAGCATTGAAAACTGTACATTACACTAGCAGTTTTTGTCTACAAAAATGTTTTTCTGAATATTCAGCATTGTTTATGCTAATTTGCTGGTGCAATCTCTAAATTATAGCTCAGAGGGATTCATAAGTATGGTAGCGGGGTCTAGCTCCCTGATAACAATGTTTTGTTTTTACTTCCATGGAAACAAACAAGCAGACTGTGTTTACATATCAGCACATCACAATAGCTGATTAATTTTCAAGGATTGCTTATTTGCATAATAATGCATCAAAAAAATTCTGATGTCATGGGGATTTTTTACTTTAGAAAAATATATTGTACAATATATATAATATTTTTTCGTTATCATTAAGAGTATCTAAAAAAAAAGACAGCCTGATTTTGCAATGAGACAGTCCCTTAAAGTAGTAGGCAATGTCTCCATAATTACACACCCCTGTGTTCCCCAATACACCACCTCCATGATTTTCTGTATGCTCACTACATTCTGTTTTTCTACCCATAAGTGAATTTTTAACAATTCACTGGGTTCAACAATTAGTCATTATCAATTATTATTAATTATTTATAAAGCAACACATTTTACGGAATGCTGTACATTTAAGGTACTGTAGTCAGCTAACCAATATGAAAGCCTCCAATGATATCTTTTAATAACTTAAATGTGTTTCTCAGTGGTGTGTTTAGGCCCGGACCTAAGCCTAGATCAGGACATTTTCGGGGGGAGATGGTTACCATAGAATAGTAGTTCAATGGCACAGGAATGCCTATTAAAATTTGTAAGTGTACCTAACACTTTCTGATATACATAAATACTCATAAACCTATGATTTTGGATATACAGTAGCAAGGGGATAGGAGGAATAGTAACTGGGGTGTGGGAGAGTATAAGTCTGAAAGGGACTAAGGCAGCTTAAACCTTAATACGCTCATGGAGGTTTTACTGCAGAGTTGGACATTACACATTTGCAGTTGGAATAAGAAATCAGTTAATGATTGATGATCTATCAGCCCTATTAAATTAATCGTAAATCCAATGTGGAGCTCTTAAACCCAACCTGCTTCAAATTCTCCCGAATTGCGTTGCTATCAAATTATATTGTATTATTATTGTACCTATTTAACCCTATCTGGACCCAATAATCATATCTAGGCCTATTTAAACCCAACTGTATCTATGTAACCCTATCTGGACCAAATAACCATATGTAGGCCTATTTAGCCCTGTCTAGTCCTATGTAACCCCATCTAGACCTACTTAACACCATCTAGTCCTATGTAAGCCTATCTAGTCCTATTTACCCCTAACTGGGCCTATTTAACCCCAAATGTAGCCAGTAAACATCATCCCATAAACCCCCTACTACCCTACCCTATTAACCCTTACATTAACTACCAAACTCCTACCCTACACTATAGGGTTATTTGTTCCAGATAGGGATAAATAGTTTAAGTTAGGGTTAAACAGGCCTAGACCCGCAAGGCTGGAAATTTGATTTTGAAATGCAGTGGGGGTCCAGAGCGAGTCCCGATTGGGACCCCCAGGATAGGGGGGGGGTTAATTTTGGGTGCTGGGGAGGGTACTTGAAGCACCCCTGCGGCAGGGGTTAACACAATTGGGACCCCCCCAGCAATCGTTAATATGGGGACACTGTGGGGACCCCCAGGATAGGGAGGTTAATTTTAGGTGCTGGGGCAGTACTTGAAGTACCCGTTCGGGAGTGGTTAATTTTGGGAGGCTGCGGGAGTCCCGATCAGGACCCCTGCAGCATGGGGATGTATTTGGGGAGCAGGGGAGAGGATTAGAGGCCGGAGGGAGGTTCGGGGGCCGGATCGGGGGTCTTTTGTGCTGCTCGGGCAGGGCACATAAGTGATTTCTTAGCCTTTGCTGGTGCTCTGGTGCTCCCGTGGGGCATCGCCTTCCATTTGTGTGTTACGGGCTAGCTCGTGGGGGACATCTTAGCAATTTAATAGCAAGATTATCTCGGAAGGGCTACTTGGATAACAGATCAATGGGTTATTTGACTGCAACATTACACGTTGCCTGTCTCATTTCTCAGCCGGCCTGTGTGTTAACATCCAAGTCGGCTGCGTGTCATTTTTAAAAGCTAATTTAATAGCAACGTAGTGCTACTGATGCCACTACCTGCTATGGGTTAGCTCTTAGCTCTAATTTAATAGGGCTATATGGCAGCAACACCAAAACAGATATTACAATTACATATTTGTTTTTATCTCCTCCATCATTCCCTGGCCTTTTGTGAAGCATTAATTTTTTGCCATAAAAAAGCGATTCCTATTATGACTTAAGTTTTAAGCTAAACACATTCCACATCCCATCTTTTATTTACTGTTTATTAGACAGAAATTATTTACATATATATTAAGACAATACACAATATCTCACGGATGATAAAAAAATTAATATTATCTGTACATTTTCCATTTTCTAAACAAAAATTAAAATGGCCTAGAATTATTATGTTACAACAATATTATATTTTTTTAGAATAAAGAAACTACACATATTTTTGTTGTCTGTATATGTGTGAGTTTGTAACAAATTTCTATCAACAATTTTATCTAAAATAGTATCAACAAAGTAAAAATAATATTGTACCGTCACATCCTGTAGTTCCAAGAATTGTAAGTAACTTGCCTGTCCACACTCCACTCCAGCGTCCATACTCATGAGTGTATCTCCCCATATGAGTCTCCCCTCACTCCAGGTACTTTACATTTTGGCCAATGTTAAGGGAGTGTAAATGTAGCCTATCTAGGCAAGCCTTCCTTATATTCTAACCAAGGACCCCATATTTCAAGGTAGCGGGGCATTGCGTTCTCCATGTTATGTGTCATTTTTTCATTGATGGCAATATATTCTATTATATTTTTGATCAATTGAAAGTCTAACTTTTCCTGTCTCCAATTTCTTGCAATGCGATTTGTTGTAGCTAGACACTAAACTGCCATAGTTTTTTTGGGGGGTATGATAGTGTCTATTGGAATAAACAAGATTCTAACTTCCCCTTTATCAGAGTATGAAAGAGATCCCACCTTTCTAAGGGCACCACTTGCTTTAAAGTATTTATTCTCTAAAGTTTTTTAGTTTTATTCCATAGTACCACAGTCCAATACTTACCTTCCATAATGCATGACAGAGTCATAGTCATAAGCAGTTACATCCATATTATTTGTGTCCGCCATCTTAAAATTGCTTGTATAACCTGGAAATACATCAGCAAAGTATTCATATCATTAAATATTAACTGGAATAACTACAATAACACAACCTATTACCTATTATTTGCATTAAACTGCGAAGATTTCCAGAACTCTTATACTATGAATATTGATCTAAATATCTTATTCAATAAAGGACCATAAAAAAAGTATTCTGTATCTATAAACAATAATAGTATTAAATGAGTAAGGATCCAAAGCCCTTATTCCATGAACAACCCAACTGTCTTAGTCTTTGAGGAATAACCCAAGACTCCTACTCTATGAAGAACAATCCAAGCTCTTATTCAATAAAGAACAATACAAAAAAAAACATATTCTGTATCTATAAACAATAATAGTATTAAATGAGTAAGGATCTAAAGCCCTTATTCCATGAACAACCCAAAGGTCTAAGTCTTTGAGGAATAACCCAAGACTCCTACTCTATGAAGAACAATCCAAGCTCTTATTCAATAAAGAACAATAAAAAAAAAACATATTCTGTATCTATAAACAATAATAGTATTAAATGAGTAAGGATCTAAAGCCCTTATTCCATGAACAACCCAAAGGTCTTAGTCTTTGAGGAATAACCCAAGACTCCTACTCTATGAAGAACAATCCAAGCTCTTATTCAATAAAGAACAATAAAAAAAAAACATATTCTGTATCTATAAACAATAATAGTATTAAATGAGTAAGGATCTAAAGCCCTTATTCCATGAACAACCCAAAGGTCTTAGTCTTTGAGGAATAACCCAAGACTCCTACTCTATGAGGAACATGCCAACGTTCTTTACTGAACTGCTGTATTTTAATATACTCCTCTCAAGGACTTGAATTGATACTATACAACAAGTATATCAAAATTTAAAATAAATACATATAACGATTGTATTCAGTTTTGCTTTTATGGTTTCAATCATTTTGTCTTTGATTGTAACCGGATTAGACACTTGGGAGAAATAGGAGAAACCTTGAAGTCGGATAACATCTATAGTTCGGTTTAAATATTGCTAAAGGGGCTGAATAGAGGGCAATCAGCATACGGATAACCCTCTCCGTCAGGATACATGAAGACTAATTATCTAAAATGTACACTCGCACGACACAAGCAGAATAGACAATATGAAGATTTTTTGTAAAAATGCTTTTTGCACATGGCTTATACAGCTGCTAATTTTGCTGGCTTGTTACATACTTCATGAACACGTGTAGCTCTGCTCAAACTACAGTGATCTTTTAAACAATTAAGAATGATCAAACGCTATTATTCTGAGTTGTTCTATGCAGAATAAATCAGACTCATATTCTATTTATAGGATTTTTGTTCCATAAACATTTCAAGAAAGAATGATCCAAAACAGCTTTACCATGAAAAACCACTTAAAAGCTTGAATTGTATAAATAAGAGTCACTTGTCCTCCTGGACGTGTCTCAGAGACTTACCAGGCAAGATGTTGTTCCACTGAATACTGATATACTGATCCCTGTCCTTTCTCACATGTTCATGATGGAATCCCAGAGCATGCATGATCTCATGAGAGATGATTCCTGTCTGCATACATCCAGATCTCTGCAGAGAGACAGTCTGAGAGCCACCACTGCGGCCAATGTATGACCAACACCTGAAGGAATAATGAGAATGTGCTATTACCTATCTACCTATATTACTTTATTTGCCAAACTGAGAATTGCGGCACCTTGGCGTTCCATATGATCTGAGTTCTTTGTGGAAATAGTTGTGTGGGGTGCCTATAGTTATGCCAGCCTAGGAAGAAATTTGGGGTGTTTTGATGAAGAACCTAAAGCTCTGTGGAAGAGATGCATGGTCCTTGCTAGAAGATAAATTGTGAATTATTTAATGTTCAGACTCAATATATTTGAAATAAATAAGTAAACAGATAATGTATTATTTAGGGAACCCTAGAAATTGTATTTTAGGAAGTAATTTACCCCTTTAATTAGTAAATTAAGATAAATGCAAGAGAGCCCATGTCTCTGCACTCTTTGCTGATATCCTCTTGTTCTTGGATACACAGGGACGATGACCAAAGGCTTAATATAAGAGTGGGGGGAAGAGACAGAAGAAGTGGAGAGCAGCAGAAAGAGAGTAGCAAGGGAGAATGAGAGTGTGAGTTGGGGAACGAAACAAGAGAAAGAGAGAGATTAAGACAATGAGACAGCTGGGAAATATTGGGAAGGAGAAACTGAATGAAGGATAGACAGAAGGAGACTGCAGGTGAGACAGAAGACACGTACCCATTAAGAGACTGAAAGTTGATGTAATCCTTTTCTGATTTACGAGGAGTGAAGCGAATACAGGTGGAGGATGTAAAGACATTGAAAGCTGTGGTGAATTGCGCCATGTTTTTAGAATCTACAGATAAGCATAGAGAGAGGTTAGATCACACAGGAAGTCATCATATTATATTATATATTAATATAAACAGACAGCTTCCATCAATAAATACAAGTCCTGTTCTTCAGAAATGTAAACACCTGCCTCGTTCATTCAAACAACTTGCCATAGAAAAATGGACGCAATTAGGAGAGGCATCAATACAAAAAAAATGGTTTTCTACCTAAAAATTAGCTTAATAACATTTTTTGCTGCCTGATTATGATCATGGCCTGGCTCAAATGTTATATTTTTTCCCCATTGGTCATCCCATATTATTGATTATGTGGTAATAAAATACTATGGTTATCATGTATGTTTTACTTTCAAAGTTTTGATAAAATTGTTAGAGAGCTCTAAACTCCCTCTAGGGGGCAGTCTTTCCACTCTGCAGTTGCCCGAGTATCCATAGCCGTTGCCCATATTGCTAGGAGCTTACAATTTTCTTGTCATTAAAAGGAAGGTGGCAACTGCAGGGATAGTACTAAGGTGACATCATGAGGATACATTTTTTTATGATTTACAGTGGCAGAGGGCCCAAGTGCAAAATAATTTGGGCCCATTATATCCCATAGAGATCAATAACAATGCAAAAGTACATCTAGATGGTTATATCACCTCTTCAATGACCAAATCAACCTTTCTATAAATATACTTATCTGCCGCTCTCCATTAATAAATTAACAGCCCCCTTTACCACAGGCTGTTATTGATATCAGCGAGCCCCTACTCTGTTGTGGACGCCAGTCCTTTGCACCTGCTCCACCACTGGGTGTCAGGTATACTTACATATAGATATTTCTTTATGTATAGACACTACTCTATAGTACTGACCCATGGAAATGTGATGCCCTAGTCATGGGCCATGGAGTATGTGTAAATCTTGGCCTATTGCATACCCTCAAGACCTATAATTCTCCACCCACACTCGAGGTGTACGTGCAAACTTACTAAAGTCATTGGAAATGGTGTATGGGATATACACAAATCCATCAGATGATTTCGGCCACAGACAAATCCCCTTGGGACACTTGCTGGTGCTCCGTCCAATTTTTACAGCAATATCCAGATTCTTGATAAAGTACCCTCCAGAGATGTCGGTTGCTGAGAACAAAAGAACAATTATGAGATCTATAGAATGGCCTGATAAATTGCAAATGATAATATCTGTTATTTTCACAATGAAGGGCGCAGTATGTTCACTGCCAGGGGGGATAGCAGCGAATCAGATATACTGCCAGACACCCTCCCATTTACATTAGAGGTGCAGGTATTATTTGTTTGTTTGTCTATTTATTTAAATAAAGGCTGTTGTTTTTTAATCCAATATCCACTACAAACTTCACCAAGGTCTGAATAGCTTAAGGAAAATGATTTGGTCTGTAATCCATATTTTTTAAGGATACACATATACCGTAAGTGTTTTAATATAATGACATTGAAAATATCATAGCAAGGACATTACATAGCAAAGAAGAGTTTAGGTAAGGACAGAGTAGCCGCGAGTCTATGGAAGCATCAGTTGTAGGATTAATAATGAGCTGGAGGTCCGGAAGAAAGGGCAGGAGGTCCTGATTTGGACTCAGGTCTGCTAATTCACTACACAATTTTTCTTGCTTATTTATTACTAATCGGTTAGGAAAACAATAAGTGAAAATAAATTAAATGTAGCTTTTTTATCACTTACATTTGAACTTTACTGTGGCCGTTTTTAGCAGTGCTGCTTCTCTGCACTCATATCATACTCATATCACATATATAGTTGTGGACCAAGAATGCTGTGCGGAACGCTTCAGATGTTGGTAACGCGGTAGCGACCTCATAAAGTGAGGTCGCAACCGCGAGCCTCTCAAAGCGAGGCGAGCTGGCCCGCCGTCTGCTTGCGAGCCTCTCGAAGCGAGGCAAAGCAGCCGCGCAGCACTTAGCCAGCGGCGCCCTCACACATGCGAGCCTCGCAGCACTATTCAAGTTTGCAACAAAAATACAAAGCAAAAAAAAACGTACTTAAAAATATAACACACTCACACACAGCACAGGTGGAGACGCAGGAAGCCTGGGAGTGATGTTGCAAGCGCATTACAAACATATTTGGCGTTTTTGGTCACACGAAAATCGCCTAAGCAAGGAAAAAAATGGCGGCCAAAAAACGCAAAATTTCAGAAACAGCATGAAAACGAGGCTCAGCAAGGCCAGGCTCGCAAAACGTACAAAATACACGACGCTGAAGACACTAACACTTACACGAACAACACCAGGCACGCGGGACTTAGAAAATACACCACAACGAACTCATTAACACTTACAACAGCAGCGCCAGGCACGTGGGACTTTGAAAATAGAACCAACAGGAGTCCCACGCAAACATTTAGCCCACACACACAGAGGAGAAAGACACAGGGAAGGGACAGGGGGGAGATGCTGGAAAGACACGTGGCATTCCCAAGCACTAAACTTGCAGGTTAACGAACTCGAGATGTCTTATGAGGCACGCAATACTTTACGGCCCGCAATGCTTTATCGGCCAAGCGCATAACTCCAAAGACCCACAAAAAAACACAAGTCCTATAAAAAAACAATAACTACACCATAAATATCATAAATAAGGCCTATATGAACATGGCGCAGAGTAAAAAATATTATCCATAATCTGCCACTGCTCTCATTAGACCTAATAGGAAGCTCATTAGTTTACACAGTCACACTGTTGAAGCAGAAACTGCAAGAAGGCTTGGTACAGAAAATGGAAGTCTACAGTAACATAAATTGACATATAAAATGGGGAAATGTAAAGTCTGAGATAATGTTTTTACTTTGTAACAACATGCTGTGCATTATTATAGTACAGTATACAGTTTTTTTTGTTATTCAAAAAGTCATATAGAAAAAATCTAGTAGGAAAATATCACAAATCATAAACTTTTCCATCAATATGATATATTTATTTCTACAGTAGTTAACTATTATATCATAAGTGGCAACATTTCCTTAATCACGTTACATAAAACTACACAATATTATATCTTCCAGTAGTAGAATATGCTTAAAAACTTACAATTCTGTGTGTTTAGTTCATAAATTTGTTCAGTGATGGTTTTTTGTTCAGTGGCATCTGGAAATATAAAAAATAGGATTTTATTGCAGAGATTATTGTTTGAAGTATTAATAATAATGATACAATATTTTTAGTACCCAAAAGATGTGATGGAAAGTGAATCAAGAGCATTGCATAGAACAAGTGGGGGAGCTAGTGAGGACGCTGGTGCATAATAATCTGGGGGACCCCCTTACTACTTCTCTAGGATCTTTCCTGTTGGGTGGCCAAGAACAGACAGTAGCAGCGCAGCGAGAGACCGCTAGATGGAACTGTTTACATTTTACACTATTTCTAACCTTAAACGTTTACACTTACAATAACCCCTTACCCCGAACCCTAACCTCTTACCCTAACCCTATGAAATTTAGAGAAATTTTAAATGCAATTCAGTAAAATCGGCAGTAAAGTCTCATCAGAGCCATCTAGCGGCTGCTGACTGCCACTGCTGCCGCCACTGCTAGTGGCCACCCAACAGGAACGGTCATTACTCTATATAGGGGAGGTGACTATAGGGGTCTAGAAAAAAGTAAAAAATATGTTTCAGATCAACAGTCTATACAAATTATTATCTGCCCCTCCTCATAATAAATTTAGGGTTTCCTTTTACTCCTGGTCACTGCTAGTAGTAGGGAAACCCTACTCTGTTGTGGGCCACAGTGCTTTGCATCTGCAGCACCAGCAGTAGCTCTGCAAGTGCATATAGAGATGGTAGTAGATAAGTAGAACAACCTTCCATTGTAAGTGGTAATGGACTCCATTATAAAAATAAATCTCATTATGTTTTTTTGGTAAAGATCATGGGCAGGTTAGATGGGCTTATTTGTTCTTATCTGCTGTCAAATTGATGTGCCTAACACAGTACTGAAGTACAGGGTGTGCCGTGTCACATTACCAACATGGGAGTAGTGAGTTAATGGAACAACCACCAGCGGAGATGGTAGTTTAATTAAGTTATTACAAAAAAAGGGAATTAAAAGGGCTTTGAATAGTGAAATATTATTGTGTATAAGAAAAAAAAAGAGAATGTATAACATTACAATACTGTGGTTATTCATAACGTTAAAAACAACAATCTTACTCTTTGTATTTCTTATAACTCTCCTCGCCTTCAGGGTCAGTCTCTGCCAAAACAGAAAAACAAGACAGATTTAGGTCCAGATGTTAAAATCAGGGATTATTATCATGGCTATGATATTATGATGATAACAAGGTAACATAGTAAAGAAGTTTGAAAATATGTCCTTTTATTTAAAAATGTATCCAACCACTTTTGAAAGTTGTCTATTGAATCTGCTGTCATAACCTTCTTTGGTAGCAAGTTCCACAACAAGACTGTCCTTACTGCCAAGAAGTCTTTCTTTAAACTTAAACCTTTTTTTCTTAACATTAATTGTAGAGGTCACAGAAAATTACTGGGACAAAGTCTTATACTGAACATATATATATATATAAATCATATACCCTCTTAGAAGACTTTGTTTTCTAGATTAAATAAACCTAGTTAGTTTAGCCTGTTCTGGATCACTACCTTGTGGTGGGGAAGGGTCTTGTGTACTTCAATGAAGCTGTAAACTATAGATGTAGGGTCACCCAAGATGGGCAGATCATAGCAGAGAAGTCAGAAAAAATCAAGGGTTCACTGGAGAAGGAACTGGCAACCCACTCCTGTATATTTGCCAAGAAAACCCTATGGATTAGCACACCCAGAGACATAATTGTGCCTGGTATGCTGCGGTCCATATGGTCACAAAGAGTCAGAATGACTGAACAAAAACAATTCTTAATCCCTCCATCCCTAAACTTTTTCTGTATCTACAATAACAAGTAGCGCATGTTCCAAGTAAGGACTAATCAGTTAACCCATTACATTCTAATACAGTTCTTCCAACATGGAACTCACCTCAGCTGGAAAAGTCAGGCCCAGGCCCCAGAGGGCAGTGAACAGTGCCAGTACTTGCATGGTCACAGAGAGCAGGGCTACACACATTATATTGGAATTTATATTAAATGTGTTGGAGATGTGGGTTTGGGCAGAATCCCATCTGATGGTCTGTCTGTAGCCTCAGTCCAACCTTATATACACATTTTCTCCCCAGTAGTTAGCATATCAATGGATGCAGACTGACTCCTATCAGGTTCAACAGATATCCCCAGGATAAGACCCAGCTACAGTCACTGTGTATTGTACGTGGGCGTATTGAGGATTTATGGTGCCCATGGAAATTCCAATATGTGCCCATGGCTATTCAGATTTGTCCCCCCCCCCCCCACACACACACACACACACTTGCAGCCCATTTCCCTTTCCTTTATATCAAATCTCAAGTGTATGTGTCTTTATACAGTATGTCACAAAAGTGAGTACACCCGTCACATTTTTGTAAGTATTTTATTATGTCTTTTCATGTGACAACACTGAAGAAATGACGCTCTGCTGCAATGTAAAGTAGTAAGTGTACAGCCTGTATAACAGCGTAAATGTGCTGTCCCCTCAAAATAACTCAACACACAGCCATTAATGTCTAAACCGTTGGCAATAAAAGTACACCCCTAAGTGGAAATGTCCAAATTGGGCCCAAAGTGTCAATATTTTGTTTGGCCGCCATTATTTTCCAGCACTGCCTTAACCCTCATGGGCATGGAGTTCACCAGAGCTTCACTGGTTGCCACTGGAGTCCTCTTCCACTCCTCCATGATGACATCACAGAGCTGGTGGATGATAGAGACCTTGCGCTCCCCCAGATCCAGCTGAACCAGATGGTCAATATGGTTTAGGTCTGGTGACATGCTTGGCCAGTCCATCACCTTTACCTTCACCTTCTTTGGCAAGGCAGTGGTTGTCTTGGAGGTGTGTTTGGGGTCGTTATCATGTTGGAATACTGCCCTGCGGCCCAGTCTCCGAAGGGAGGGGTTCATGCTCTGCTTCAGTATGTCACAGTACATGCTGGCATTCATGGTTCCCTCAATGAACTGTAGCTCCCCAGTGCCGGCAGCACTCATGCAGGCCCAGACCATGACACTCCCACCACCAAAAGTATACATCTATACTGAGGAAAGGTAGTTGAAACAATCCCTGCATGACAGATATACGTAAAAGGCACAAAGAGCACAAAAACACTGATATGAGATGAAACCCTCAGTTTGAATGTAAACAGCGACACAGAGAGAGTGGAGGCAGCATCTGACATCATCAGGTAAATGCATATGGGGGATCAACACAACATATTATAGAAACCATATATACACATATAGACATATGTGTATATATGTTTGGTCTGGGCCTGCATGACTGCTGCTGTCCACCACGAGGCGAGCCGTCGACCACGCGGCACTTAGGCTGCAATCATTGTAGTTGAGGCACGCAGGACTTAGCAAAGCGAGCAGGTGAGGCACGCAGGACTTACGACCCATACGTCACAAAGCAAGACAAGCTGTCGTCCACGCAGGACTTAGGCTGCAATGAGCGCCGAAGGCACTCATTCCACTGCGAGCCTTGCGAAACAAGGCGAGCAGTTGAGGCACGCGGGACTTAGAGAGGCGAGCAGGTGAGGAACGCGGGACTTACAACCCGTACAACTTAGGATCAAAATCCGTGCATGCACTGTGCGCCTCGCAAAATCACAAGTTTTACAGCCGAACCACGAAACTGAAAAGACATGAAAAAAAACAACAAATATGCCTCAACTTAACTCACACACACCCCAGTGGGAGAGTCATGGAGCCTGTGAGTCAGCTTGCAAGTTAAGTTGAGGCATATTTGCCGTTTTTTCACGATCAAAAATCGCCTATGCTAGAAAACATGGCTGCCGAAAAACGCAAAACGTCGAAAACAAGACCCAAGGACGTAAAACTAGCGCGTGTGACGTAAAAGTTACCCGTAGGACATAAAAAATAGCCCAAAGCAGTAACACTTAATCCAAGCCACTAATATTTAACACTAGCAAGTAACACTTAACCGGAGCCAGTAACACTCAAGCGCCAGGCCTATAAACTACACAAGGGGAGAGGCTTGCGATGAACGTACAGCATTTCCAGCCATAACATTTTATTCCTGTCATTTTTGACGGGCAAGTAGCTAGTAATAATATATATAGTTGTCGTAATTGCCAGTTTGTTGGTAACACAATGTAACATTTTACAGGCTTGCGCATGCGGAATGAGCGCCAAAGGCAGAAGGAGCTCATGATGAGGCCTGCAGGATGCGGGTTTGCCGAAGCCTGCAATGAGCGACAAAGGCGCTCATCATGAGGCCTGTAAAGTAGAAGGAGGGAAAGACGGAGCTCATCACGAGGCCCGAACTGCTTCAGAGTTACGGGCTTGAAAATGTAACCGTCTCCATTTTTTTCAAGCCCTTAACTCAGAAGCCATTGGGAGGCCGCCAAAAGACATCAATTGAACAGGAATTTAGCTTGCAACCTTACTTATGGACTCCCTGCCTCCCCCTGAAAGCTAATTTGTTATTCAATTTGGCCTCCTTTTGCGGCCTCCCAACGGCTTCCGAGTTATGGGCTTAAAAAAATGGCGGTCGTTAAAACGTAACTTTTTTCAAGCCCGTAACTCAGAAGCAATTTTCAGGCTTGTTAAAATGATCAATTTTCCCTAGCCTGCAAATGTTTTCGCACCCATAAATGTCACAGGGAAGGGGGAGGGGGAGAAAGACACAGGGGAGGGAGAGGGGGAAAGAGACACAGGTGTGAGAGAGGGGGGAAATAGACACAGGGGAGGGAGTTTAAGGGAAAGAGTCACAGGGGAGGAAGATGGGGGGGAAGGCAGTAAGAGGGGGCAAAAAGACACAGGATTGAGAGGGGGTAAATAGACACTGGGGAGGGAGTGGGGGGATAGAGACACAGGGGAGGGGGCAAAGAGACATGGGAGGGAGAAAGGGGGAAAGAGACACAGGGGAGGGGGGAAAGAGACACAGGGGTGAAAGCGTTTGTCTGTAACGCTCGCAAAGTCATGGGCTTGCGCATGCGCGGAGCACATGCCATGTCCTGCAATGAGCTGCAAAGCTGCTCATTGTGGGGCCTGCGATGAGCGCCAAAGGTGCTCATCGTGAGGCCTATGAAGTAGAAGGGGAGAGGCTTGCAATGAGAGACAAAGGCCCGTAAAGTAGAGGGGAGAGGCTGAAGGCGCTCATCGCAAAGCCTGTAAAGTAGGGAAGGGGAGGAGAAGGCCGAAGGCTCTAATCGCAAGGCCCGCAAGTTAGAGCGGGGTGGGGGATGGAAGGGCCGCGCATTGTGTGGCAAACAACAGCATTACCAGGCTTCACATTTCTTTGCTGTCATTTTTGACGGACAAGTCGCTAGTGTTAAATAAAATCTGAACTATGACCACCAATGTCCTGAGTGAGCTTGTTTTAGTACAGGGGTGAATATATAAGACAAGTACTATGACAGAAAGAGTAGGTTGATCTTGTTTATATGAAAGCTTATATTATAAGAAATGATAAATAGACCCCAAGAGGTATTAATCATTTAAATAAAGAAATTCAATTTTTTTGAGGGGCACAGCAGCACTGGGGCCTCTAAGAGCAGGGCCCTCCGGTTCATTGCACTGGGTGCACCAGGGGTAGACCCACGCCTGCTGCCTGTCATGGGAGTAGAACTGAATTGCACCACTCAGGGCCACAGTATTTTTTATCTATTTAAACTTTATCCCCCCCAGATTTTTTGGGCTCCTACGCTCATGGACAGATAAATTGATTATTAAGATGGAACCTGCAAATTAAATAAGAATATTTATACAGAATCACATATTATTCTGGTAACTCCTTCCTTTTACTAAAATATAAATCACTGATCTAACTTAGGAAATTGTATTATAATGCATATCACATGTCTTCTGCATATTAAATAAGTTTATACTATATTAGGTCTGCGGTTGATATTATATCAACTTCAGGAGTTAAGATAGAATAATTGATAATTAATTCTAATTAATAATAAAATAAAAAAATATATAATACAGTTCAATTTAAAATTGAAAGCAAGCAAATTCTATTCATTGTATCTAGCAATGTAAGAACATAACATTTGTCTGAAGGAAGCTTACCCACTTAATAAACAATTGTACATGGACAGAAACATCTTTATTTCAAAATTAATTTTCAAAAATAAAGTATGAAAAACAATTATAACCACAATTATAAAAATGTATTCATATAAATTTAGAATTTAAAAGAAAATGGTTTCAATAAATTAAAGAAGGTACAGAAAATAATATGTTTTTCAATCAGATATTCGAAAGGGGTTACCAGTTAAAAAATTAAGTTTAATGTTTCAATTTTTTAACATACAAGAAGTTATTTAATGTTATTATTCTTTATGGTTCTGGATCAAGAGCAACATTTATTCAATAAAAAATGTTTACTTCTTCTGACAATGTACTAACTGTGTCCAATCAAAAATAATCACTATATATTGCAATATTCTTAATTTGCACCTATTTAAAATCTTTAAAAAATAAGGATAAATGCTATATTACCTTAATAAAGCAAAATTATACACAGAAATAAATAAGTAAAAACAAAATAAAAATGTGCAAATAAAAATGCACATACCATGAAAGAGAAATATACAAAAATGAGATACAAATGTACAAATATATACATATAAATATACCATGAAAGAAAGAGGTACAACTTTACAAATTGATACTAATGTACACATAACATATAAATAAACCATGAAGGAACAAGATAAAAATGTACAAATAGAGATAAAATGTACAAAAAAACATATAAATATATCATCAAAAGAGATACACTTGTAAAAGGTAGAGATAAAATGTACAAATTAAAATATCTAAGTGTATCATCAAAGGAAGAGATACAAATGTAAAAAGTAGAGATAAAAATCTACAAATAAAAACATATAAATATACCATCAAAGGAAGAGATACAAATGTACAGATAGAGATACAAATGAACAGATAACATTTATTTATATATATACAATGTACAAATAAAAACCATATAAATATAACATCAAAGAACAAGATAAAAAGGTACAAATAGAAATACAAACTTGGCATTAAAGAAAATGTTTCAAATATACTTTAACAATACATACATACCATTGCAGATTCAGTTAAAGATACACTGATACGCATTACAATACACTGATAATGACATAGATATTGAATGTACATCTACTGATAGACAGGGGCTCCAGCCACAGATATACACACTTATCTGCACTTGATAACCAGGCCTCTGTGATCTAGACACTGACTGACCTCCTAATTTCCTATAAACAGAACTTATTTTATTAGACTTTCTTTTTTTTTTTTTTTTTTTTTATATTTATTTTTCATTATTGCAAAAACAGATTTCAACATATTACAATAACATAGTCAAATAATTTTACAACAACAATTTATAAATTATCCTCTCTGCCATTCATACTCTTTCATTCGCCATTCAACCCTTCTGACGTTTAAATGTTGATATTTGTGTCTTGTTTTTGGTCCCAAATTTTCCATTTTAGTATGTCACCGTTAATAAAACCCTTTTGTTCATAATCTTTCTCTAGTTCTCGTATGTATTTTATTTTCCAAACTATATCGAAAAAGTTTGGAGCAGTTTTGGCTTTCCAGTTGGTAATTAAGATATTTTTTGCTACTGAGAAAGTCAAAATCGCAAAGGCTTTTTCCTCTAAAGTGAAATCGTTCGGAAAAATATGCAGCAAGCTGCATTCTCCCTTAAACGGGAACTGCTTTCCCACAGTGTTAAACAAAAATGTATAGCAACTTTTCCAAAATGGCTCTAATCTCGGGCATTCCCACAGAATATGCAGCAAATGGGCGATATTGCCACAGTCCCTCCAACACATTTTTTCCGTGGCATTATGGGAGATTTGAGCGATTTTAACGGGTGTAAAATACCAGTGATTAATTATTTTAAAAAATGTTTCTCTATATGTTGTTTGTTTGATAAATCTGTTTGTTAATTTTAAAGATGTCTCCCAGTCTTTAACCTCTAAAACTATTTTAAGGTTCTGCTCCCATTGCTCCATACCTTTGGTTTTGGGTTTTTCTCCACACGATCTTGTTATGTTAAAGCATTTGCTTATTAGATGTTTTTTTCCTGATCTCAGGAGAATTTTTTCTACCTCGTTTGACTCTTTACCACTTTGTAGGGTTATGTTAAGTTGACTACAACTGGATCTATATGCTTCATAAATTAGCCATCCTTCTGTTGCAATCTTAATTTTTTTTTTAATCTGATCAAAGGATGCCACAGATCCTTGGATTAAAGTGTCTCTAACTCGTATCAACCCCTTTTTTTTCCACTCGTTTAAAGTACCTTCCATATTTCTGTGTAACAGTGCTTTTAGTGGGGTCATTAAACTGCCCTGGTATTAAAACGTTTTTCTTGTTAATTTGTTTCCAGTTTTTTAAAATTTCTTTTACCACCCCTGATCCAGTCATAATATCCTTGTAGGAGAATTTCCCTTTATAAAACAAAGCTGATAAGTGCCATTCTGGAATTAATGCTTGTTCAATATGCCACCATGGGAGATGAGCAGCTGTTTCCAGCCATTTTAACGCATGAACTATACTATTGGCTTCTTGGTAAGGCAATAATAATGGGTAAGAAATTCCTCCTTTTACAAAAGTTCTTCCCATGGTTATTTTTTTTATTCTTTTATATTTGGATTGATGTATATAAAAATCAATCATTCCTTGGAGTTTCTTTAACCATGTTTTAGGGATTTTAAAAGGAATACATCTCAAAAGGTAATTAACTCTTGGAAAAATCATCATTTTTACGACTGCAATTCTACCTGAGAATGAAAATCTGTTCTTTCTCCATTTTTCCATAATCTTTTGACATTTCACATATAAGTCTCTATAATTCTTGTCCACCATTTTTTGAGTTTTCCTCATAAACACTATTCCAAGATGTTTGAAAGATTTAGAATTCCAATTATATGGGTATAAAGCCTTCAAATTGGATAGTAGCTTTTTTGAAAAATTGAAATATAAAGTTTCTGATTTTTTGTAATTTATTTTATAATACGAAATTTTACTGTATGTTTGAATTATTTTTGATAAATGATAAAGAGATTTTTCTGGGTGAGTAAGTGATAAAATAACGTCATCTGCATAGAGGCTAGTTTTGTACTCCCTCTCCTCCACCCTAATCCCAGAAATCCTAGGGCATGCTCTAATAGCTTCCGCTAGAGGTTCTATCATTAATGCGAATAGGGAGGGAGAGAGAGGGCAACCCTGTCTAGTACCGTTTGATATTTCAATTGAGTTTGTGCTACTTCCCAACCCTGCTATTTGTGCCGATGGGGAACTATATAGTGCCCCAATTGCTTTAGACCCAAATTCTCCGAACCCAAATTTAGCTAGTGTTATCCGCATATACTCCCACCCTACTCTGTCAAATGCTTTCTCTGCATCTAATGACAAGAATAGGGTGGGAGTACCTCGGGAACTCGTTATTTCACCTAAGTTCATGATTTTTCTGATATTGTCCGAGCCTTGTCTTCCTGCTATAAATCCCATTTGATCTGTTGTTATTAGTTTTCCTATCACCTCTTGAATTCTAAGGGCCAATATTTTTGCATATATTTTAATATCTGCATTTAATAGCGAAATAGGCCTATAATTGGAGCAATATTGTGGGTCCAAATTAGGTTTAGGAATCATGATCAGTGTCACTTTTAACATTTCTTTTGGAATACGTCCTGTACTTTTAATTTCGTTAAAGGAGTTTGTCAAATAAGGGCTCAATAGTTGACCAAAAATTTTATAAAAACAATTAGTGTATCCGTCTGGTCCTGGGGTAGTATAAGGTTTAAGAAGTTTTATTACTTGAAGAACTTCCTGGGTATTAATTGGGTCATTTAGTTTTAATCGCTCCACTTCTGTTAGTTTTGGTAATTGAATACCATCTAAAAAAATTTGAATATCTTCTGTTAGTGGTTTGCGTAGGTTAGTATCTTTTTCTAAGTTATACAGGTCCTGATAATATTTAAAAAAGGCCTGACTGATTTTTTTAGGGGAGGAGATATCATTACCTTTATCTTTCAACATTGCTATTCTTTTTTTTTCCCTTCTTTTTTTAACTTGAGTAGCAAGTAATTTACTGTTTTTATTATTTTGGTGATAGTATGTCTGTTGAAAGCGCCACAGTGCTCTATCTGATATTTGCTGATTAATTTTATTAATTTTATTTTTAATTAATTTGATCTCTATCTTCACCTGTGGTTGTGCATCCAAAAAAAATTTAGATTCCAATTTATTCAATTCTATATATAATTTTTTTAGTGGTGTGCCTCTTTGTTTTATCGATTGTGATTTCAGTTTGATCATCAAACCTCTAGTGAATGCTTTTTGTGTGTTCCATAACGTACAATTTGATGGAACAGTGTGTTTATTAGCGTCAAAAAATTGTGATATTTCTTTATTTAAAAATTCTGTATTTTTTCCAACTTTTAACAAAAAATCATCCATTTTCCATTGTGGTCGATCTAATTTAAGGTTGTGGATTTCAACTGTTGCTATAATGTAGGCGTGGTCTGATGTGACGATATTACTTATTTCTGTGTGAGAGACCTTCTCTATTATTTGAGAATTTACTAAAATTAAATCAATGCGTGAATAAGTGTTATGTGGAGTTGAATAAAAGGAAAATTCTCTTTGATTTGGATGTTGCACTCGCCATGTATCAAATAAGTTATTTTTAATAATCCATTCAGTAAATATTTGTGCTACTTTACCAACTCTTTTAAGATTTTTAACTTCCAATTTTTTAGACCTGTCCAAAGTGGTGTTAGGGATCATATTAAAGTCCCCAGCAATGATAAGCGGGCCTTGTGCGTATTTCTTAATTAAGTTACTTATTTGGTGTAAAAATTTGCCCTGTGATTCGTTGGGTGCATAAATATTTATCAATGTTATTTTCTGTTTGTTAATTTGGCCGTTCCATAAAATGTACCGACCTTCCGGGTCTGCGATGGACAACACTTCCACAATTTCTAAATCATTAGAAAAAAATATTGATACACCTCTTTTTTTTTTCCCGCACACTGAGTGCAGTGAGAAGTCAAAACGTCCTGCTACTGCGCCCCAACTATTACTTTGCTTCCAGTGTGTCTCCTAAATAAATATTAAGTCTGCCTTTTCTTTATTACATTGTCTGAATATTGTTTTTCTTTTGCTAGGGGAATTTAACCCTCTAACATTCCAACTTAAAACCTTTATACCCATATCTCTATGAACCACACCTTTGAGTGATCTGATACCGTTTATCTATCCTCTTTTTATTTTTGGGACCACGAATTACTTTTTTAACATTCATACTTACATTCTTACATACATTCATTCTATTAGAACAGAAGGTGCTGTAATACAGCCTTTCGCCATTACTGTTCCGCAGGGATTCAGCCATTTTTTAGAAATGGATAGCGGTCTAATGTGGAGATGGCTATATGTTTTAACTTCCTTTAATTCTTAATTGCGCTGTCTATATCTTCTGTATTTGTCTTCGTTATTCTAGAGTGAAGAATAAAAAAGACAAAGCTGGGAGATAGGAAAGGGCGAGGAGAAGGGGTTATGTCGTATTATAGTCTTTATGTATTATTAGTATAAACCTCTCATTAGAATTAATTACTATTCATATTCTGAAATGCTCTTTACAATTTATACTATTCTCTGTATTTCCAACTTTTGTCCTCATATGCTACCTGTTACTACCCCTTCTTCTCTTTCTCCTTTCCCCTCTTCCAACTTCCCGAAGTCAAAGGCCTCAGACCCTGCCACACTGTGTTATTATTACTAGTCCTGGATTTTTATACTGTTCTTGTAGCTCTCTGATCTTTTCTCTAAAAAATCTCTTAAATATTTAACAGCCTTGAGCACCTATCTTAATGTCCCTTTCTATCTCTCTATACATGTTTATTTATTTCTTCTTCTGCCAATCTGTTGTTGATAGTTGCAGGTTCAACGTGGGCTCCTTGGTTTCATCTGTTTTCAGATTTAAGTTCTTTATGAATGTTTCCCCTTCTTCTATGGAATTGATCTTATGCCACACAGATCCTTGTAGTACTAATAATCCTACTGGGAAAGTCCATTTATATATAAAGTCCGATTTCCTTAGTGTTTGTGTTATTGAATAGAATTCCTTCCTTTTATTCACTGTGCCTTTTGATAAGTCTGAAAAGATTTGTATCTTTTCATATGGAGATTCAAATGTCTTCTTCGTGTAGCTAGCTTTAACAATTTCTTCTTTTGTAGTTAAATGATGTAGTTTAACAATCACGTCTCTGGGTTTTTTTTTTAGTAGATGATTTGGTAAAGGGATTCTCTGAACTGTATCGAATTTCTGATCCAGTTTTGAGTAAATAGGGCAAACACTAGAGAACATTTCCTTGAGATATGTTGGGAGCTCTTCTTTTTTTATAGATTCATCAATTCCTCTTATTCTGAGGTTATTTTTCCGTGATTGGTCTTCCATTTTGTTTATGTGCTCCTTCAGACTTTTAATTTGTGTTGACATGTTTACTGACTGTTCCACTATCATCTTGTGGTCCAGGATTAATTTGTCAAATTTAGTTTCCAGGTCCGCAGATCTTTTATTCACTTCTGTTATTAGTTTGGAATTTTCCATAATTTGCGTCTTAATCTCTGAAAAAAATTCTATTTGAAAGTCTTTTAGGATTTCCTTCATTTTCCCTATAGTCAGAAGGTTCTCCTCATGAGTCTCAGAGTCTCTGTTAGTTAATTTTACCGCTGGGAGATTTGAGCTTTGGTCTGGCCCTCCTTCTAGGGCTTGTTTTTGCGACTGTTTTGTAATAGCCTTAGGGGAAAAGAAAGATGATGAGTCTAAAGTGGGACTTTTTCGCCCTTTTGCATGTATGGTATAGTTATTTCACTCTTATATATTCGTGACTTTATCTCACTTGCGGTATACCCCAATGAGTCTATACTTTTCCTAACAATGTTAGGAGAGTTTCCTTTTGCCAGTTTTGATGTGTGTCCAATAATTAGCGTCCAGTTATTTAACAGTGAGCTACTAGGACCCACCTGATAAATTCTTTGCAAGTAAAGACAGTGTTTATAGTATTTGCCCTGTTTCAAAAACAACTTTTAAAGAAGTTTTACTTCTTTATGAAGGATATTTCACGTGTGTTCAGGTATGTCTTACTGCACCCCTTTACCATTTTTATTTACAGTCTTTTTAAGAGTTTTTTATAAAGATGGCATATACCCCAGCATTTTTTATTTCTGTTGTCATAGTAACATCATTTTTCTTTTTCAGCAATGTAAAAGGGAGATAATATTTTACTTAGCTTTTACTGTGCCTGAGTCCTTATACTTGATGCTCTTTATGTAGCCTCCTCCTCCACTGCCACCTCTGTTTCTTTAGCCGTTCCCGTGCTCTGTAGCCCCCAGCCTTTTCCTGCTTTACTGCTCCTTCAATATGGAGGGGGGCTTAAACGCCTCTTTTCATTAAGGAGTCTTCCATTTCAAGTTGTGGCTGTCAGGGCTCTGGGTTCAGGCTGTTGGAGTACTGCTGCTGCTGTAGTGTGAGGCTGGGTCTGCGCTCTCCCCTTATTTCGGGGCTGCTTGCGGGGCTGTGCTGTGTTGTGCTGAGCTGCACTTTACTCAGCAGCTACCCCGTCAGTGTTCCTGCTTGGCGCCATCTCCTCCCGCAAATCGCCGTTCTGGACGGCTACGCAGCCATTTCCGGTCACTCCCCCTATTTTATTAGACTTTCAAGATAAGCGAGAGTGTATTTTCTGCAGTATAAGCTTGTCCTGAGAGTACAGCTGACCAGACCATCAAGAATCCCCAAAACCCAAAGATGTGAACAAGAGGTGTCTAAAGACTAGGTTTAGCTTCAGATTAGGCTACAGCCTCCAATAGGTGTTGGATATATACCAAATAATCAACAGCTGACATTTATTCTGCAGAAAATAGGTTTTTAGATGTTGGATACAACACCTGATCTGTTGGGTATCTTTGTTTAAGATACAGGTACTTGGACCAAGTCACTGCTATAGATTCTCTGATATCCTCTCCTGTTGTTGATGGCCCTTACAAACGGAATAAGTATCAAGTCACAAACCTTATAGCAGATGTTAAAGGATCACTGTGTACTGAGAAAAGTATATGTTCTGAAAACGTTGAGTTAGACTAAGAGCATAAGTAGGAGCATCCATGATACTTTGGTGGAAGTTGTGTGTGTGAGGGGCATTTACATTTCTGTAGAAAATAGGAAATTGTATTATTATGCATATCACATGTCAAATGCATATTTAATAAGTTTATACTATATTATGTCTGTGGTTAGTATTATATAAACATCGGGAGTTAAGATAGAATAATTGATAATTAATTAAAATTAATAATAAGAAAACCAAATATAATACAGTTCAATTTAAAATGTAAAACAAGCAAACTTTATTCATTGTATCTGGCAGTGTCAGTACATAACATTCATCTGTAGGAAACTTATGCACTTATTAAACAATTTTACATGGACAAAAACATCTTTATTTCAAAATTAATTTTCTAAATAAAGGGTAAAAAATAATTATAACTACAATTATAAAAAAATATATGCATATACATTTAAAATTTAAAAAGAAAATGGTTTCAATAAATTAAAGAAGGTACAGAAAATAACATTTTTACCACTCAGATATTCAAAAGGGTTATCAGTTCAAAACTTAACTTTAATGGTTTTTTTTTTTTTTTTTTTTTTAATCCAAGAATTTATTTAACATTTTTATTATTTATGGTTCTGAATCAAGAGCAACATGTATCCAACATAAAATGTTTACTTATTCTGACAATCTGTGTACAATCAAAAAGAATCACTATATATTGCAATATTCTTAATTTTTAATAGACACAGAAATAAATATATAAAACAAGATAAAAATGTGCAAATAAAAATACACATACCATCAAAGAGAAATATACAAATGCAAAATAGAAATACAAATATATTCATATAAATACACCATGAAAGAAAGAGGTACAACTGTACAAATTGAGATACAAATGTACAAATAAAAACATATAAATATACCATGAAAGAACAAGATAAAAATGTACAAATAGAGATAAAATGTACAAATAAAAACATATAAAAATATAATTAAAAGGAAGAGATACACATGTAAAAAGTAGAGAAAAAAATGTACATATAACATCAAAGAACAAGATAAAAAGGTACAAATAGAAATAAAAACTTGGCATTAAAGAAAATGTTTCAAATATACTTTAACCATGCATACATACCATTGCAGATTCATTTAAAGATACAGACATTAAAACACACTGATAATGACATAGATATTGAATTTGCATCTACTGATAGACAGGGGCTCCAGCCATAGATATACATAGTTATAGGCACTTGATAACCTGGCCTCTGTTATCTAGACACCGTCTGGCATCCTAATTTCCTATAAACAGAACTTATTTTATTAGACTTTCATGTGGCAGATAAGGGAGAGTGTAGTTTCCTCAGTATAAGCTTGTCCTGAGAGGACAGCTGACCAGCCCATTAAGAATTCCCAAAACCCAAAGATGTGAACAAGAGGCATCTAAAGACTAGGTTTAGTCTCAGATTAGGCAAATAGGTGTTGGATATATACCAAATAATCAACTGCTGACATTTATTCTGCAGAAAATAGGTTTTTAGATGATGGATCCAACACCTGATCTGTTGGGTATCTTTGTTTAAGATCCAGGTACTTGGTCCTAATCACTGTTATAGATTATCTGATATCCTCTCCTGAATTTGTTGTTGATGTCCCTTACAAACGGAATAAGTATCACTGTATACTGAAAAAAAATATGTTCTGAAAACGTTAAGTTAGACTAAGAGCATAAGTAGAAGCATCCATGATACTTTGGTGGAAGTTGTGTGTGTTAGAGGGGCATTTACATTTCTGTAGAGCAGTGTTTGGATCAACTGATGCTAGAAACCTGCTTCTGGACCAGTAAAGGGAAAGGGTGTCCATCCATTTATAAATATATAAAAAAAAAACACCCATATGATCCAGTTCTCAGGATGTGATGTAAAAATACATAATTAAGTACTCTTCATAAATAAAGGCTCCAAATTTCTGATTTTCTCTAAAAAAAATGTTTTATATTCATGGCTTATGTAGTTGATAATGTTGTTAGTTTGCTATATACTTCACAAACAAGTGCATTTTTCTTCAATTACAGTGGCTCTTCATTTATTCAAAGCTGAGATGCATAGGCCTCCCACACTATGTAGGTCTCACTCACCTGTGGCTATTGTAGAAGTATGGAATATAGGGAAGGAAGCAAGGAAGGGGACTGACTGCATGATTGGATAATGAAATATAATGAGGGGAGAGTATATCACATATTATAATTGTCGAACTATAAAACGTCTTCACGCTTTTCGTGGTGCGTACGACTTAGGCGAGCCGTTAACTCAGAGCACTTAGGCGATGAGCGCTCATCGCCTGCGAGCCTCGCGTAGCGAGGTGAGTTGTTAACTTGCATGACTTAACTCACATGACGAAGCAAGGCGAGCAGTGGAGGCTATGAAACACTTAGGAAACGCAGGATCCACTTAGGCTGCAAGCACTTGATGAACGCAGGGCTTAGAATTTTTTTTTTTCGAGATGCGGGACTAGGAAAAAAAAATATGAGATAGGAAACCTGTTACCTCTTCAGGCTACTGATTGTTACATATATTAATTAGAAAAAGGTCAACTATATTAAATTATTATTCAATTAATTCATTAATTAATATTTAAAAAAATATTGGGACGAGCAAAAGGACACACAAGGAGAGGCTAAAGGCGCTCTTTGTGAGCCACATGACGAGCACGGAAGGAGCTCAGCGCGAGGCTCGCAATGAGCACCGAAGGTCCTTAGAGTATAAAAAGCTTAATGTTGGGTGCCAAACAGCATTGCCATGGCTTCAAATTTTATTAACCGTAATTTTTTGACAGGCAAGTTGCTAGTATATATATAAAGAAGAAAGAGAAAAAAATGGCCACTTAAGATCAGACACACGAGAGAGCACCACCACAAGGAATAATGAGACACAGAGGTTAAGTAGTCATAAATCGCCAGGGGTATGAAAAACACATAAGTCCCAATATCAAAAATGTAAGAGCAAAAGTATAAGTGACCTCAGATATGTCTTGCACCTGATAAGGTCAATATCACCCATAATCATGGCTGTAACTAGATCACTTGGATCACAATTTTGTGAGAAAATGGACCTAAGGGTCAATATGGAAATAAAATGTAACTTTTAATATAAGTAAAAACATAAAAATACAAATGGATTAACATAACACTAAAAACTGAGAAAAGCTGTGAAAGGAGGGAGTCGCGGATCCAGGTAGGTGCCTAGCACAGCACCAGGTTAAGTAGTACCGGTCGAGGTGGTCACAAAAACTCACAGGAGGTGGTAGTCCACAGACAAACACCATGCCCCTGTATAGAATGACATACTAAAAGAATATGACGGGCTCAATGTAATGCCTCTCCATCAGTGTATAGCCCTAATAACTACATATATATATGTAAATAAGCATAAAATACTGTGTGGTAGACTGCACACTCAGGGTAGAGGGAACTTATATCCCAAATCACAAAAGTATAGAGGGCAACCTCAAACGTCCACAGTGTGTATGCTGATGGCTACAATATAGGAATGGACTATCCTACATACTCAGCCTAAAAAAAAAATCAACAGTAAGTGAATAGCATAACTCTGTTGTAACATGACCCATTAGGAAGGATGTAACTAAAGTGTACCTGGTACACATAGTACATATACTTGATCTGACAGAGGCTCTCAGTTGTATCGTAAAGTACGTCAGTGTAATATAGTGGCTATAAATAGCAATCACATATATAGTTGTGAGCATGTGGGTTGTTGCTAACGCTGTGGGCTCGCGTAGCGAGCCTAAGGCCCTCGTAAAGCGAGGGCCGCAGTTGCTGGCAAGGAGCTCCGAAGGCAACTGCGAACCTCGCAAAATTTACGGACTTGCGACACAAAAATACGAGACGCATTATGACACATTACGACCTCGCAAAAATATGACCTTACAGTCCGAAACCCGCGCACATGAAAACATGAAAAACACAATAAATACACACAACAAATACATAAAAAGCTTACCTACAGCAAGGGGGGCACCCAGGACTTAAAAAACTGAAGTTACACCTCAATTTTACTCACAATTTTACATGGACAGAAACATCTTTATTTCAAAATTAATTTTCAAAAATAAAGTATTAAAAATAATTGTAACCACAATTATAAAAATGTATTCATATAAACTTAGAATTTAAAAGAAAATGGTTTCAATAAATTAAAGAAGGTACAGAAAATATGTTTTTCACTCAGATATTCAAAAGAGTTACCAGTTAAAAAAATTAAGTTTAATGTTTAAATTTTTTAACATACAAGAAGTTATTTAATGTTATTATTCTTTATGGTTCTGGATCAAGAGCAACATTTATCCAATAAAAAATGTTTACTTATTCTGACAATGTACTATCTGTGTCCAATCAAAAAGAATCACTATATATTGCAATATTCTTAATTTGCACCTATTTAAAATCTTTAAAACATAAGGATAAATACTATATTACCTTAATAAAGCAAAATTATACACAGAAATAAATATGTAAAAACAAAATAAAAATGTGCAAATAAAAATACACATACCATCAAAGAGAAATATACAAAAAGAGATACAAATGTACAAATATATACATATAAATATACCATGAAAGAAAGAGGTACAACTGTACAAATTGAGATACAAATGTATACATAACATAGAAATAAACCATGAATGAACAAGATAAAAATGTACAAATAGAGATAACATGTACAAAACAAACATATAAATATACCATCAAAGGAAAAGATACACGTGTAAAAGGTAGAGATAAAATGTACAAATTAAAATATCTAAATTTGTCATCAAAGGAAGAGATACAAATGTAAAAAGTAGAGATAAAAATGTACAAAATAAAAACATATAAATATACCATCAAAGGAAGAGATACAAATGTACAGATAGAGATACAAATGAACAGATAAAATGTATTTATACATATACAATGTACAAATAAAACCCATATAAATATAACATCAAAGAACAGGATAAAAAGGTACAAATAGAAATACAAACTTGGCATTAAAGAAAATGTTTCAAATATACGTTAACAATACATACATACCACTGCAGATTTAGTTAAAGATACAGACATTACAATACACTGATAATGACATAGATATTGAATGTACATCTACTGATAGACAGGGGCTCCAGCCATAGATATACACAGTTATCTGCACTTGATAACCAGGCCTCTGTGATCTAGACACTGTCTGACCTCCTAACTTCCTATAAACAGAACCTATTTTATTAGACTTTCATGTGACAGATAAGTGAGAGTGTATTTTCTGCAGTATAAGCTTGTCCTGAGAGGACAGCTGACCAGACCATTAAGAATCCCCAAAACCAAAGATGTTAACAAGAGGTGTTTAAAGACTAGGTTTAGCTTCAGATAAGGCTACAGCCTCCTATAGGTGTTGGATATATACCAAATAATCAACAGCTGACCTTTATTCTGCAGAAAATAGGTTTTTAGATGTTGGATACAACACCTGATCTGTTGGGTATCTTTGTTTAAGATACAGGTACTTGGACCAAGTCACTGCTATAGATTCTCTGATATCCTCTCCTGAATTTGTTGTTGATGGCCATTACAAAGGGAGTAAGTATCAAGTCACAAACCTTATAGCAGATGTTAAAGGATCACTGTATACTGAGAAAAATATATGTTCTGAAAACGTTGAGTTAGACTAAGAGCATAAGTAGAAGCATCCATGATACTTTGGTGGACGTTGTGTGTGTTAGAGGGGCATTTACATTTCTGTAGAAAATAGGAAATTGTATTATTATGCATATCACATGTCAAATGCATATTTAATACGTTTATACTATATTTTGTCTGTGGTTAGTATTATATAAACATTGGGAGTTAAGATAGAATAATTGATAATTAATTCAAATTAATAATAAGAAAACAAAATATAATACAGTTCAATTCACAATGTAAAACAAGCAAACTTTATTCATTGTATCTGGCAGTGTCAGTACATAACAATTGTCTGAAGGAAACTTATGCACTTATTAAACAATTTTACATGGACAAAAACATCTTTATTTCAAAATTAATTTTCTAAATAAAGTTTGAAAAATAATTATAATTACAATTATAAACAAATATATTCATATACATTTAAAATTTAAAAAGAAAATGGTTTCAATAAATTAAAGAAGGTACAGAAAATAATATTTTTACCACTCAGATATTCAAAAGGGTTACCAGTTCAAAACTTAACTTTAATGTTTTTTTTTTTTTTTAATCCAAGAATTTATTTAACATTATTATTATTTATGGTTCTGAATCAAGAGCAACATGTATCCAACATAAAATGTTTACTTATTCTGACAATCTGTGTACAATCAAAAAGAATCACTATATATTGCAATATTCTTAATTCTTAATAGACACAGAAATAAATATATAAAAACAAGATAAAAATGTGCAAATAAAAATACACATACCATCAAAGAGAAATATTCAAATGCAAAAACGAAATACAAATATATACATATAAATACACCATGAAAGAAAGAGGTACAACTGTACAAATTGAGATGTAAATGTACAAATAAAAACATATAAATATACCATGAAAGAACAAGATACAAATGTACAAATAGGTCCAGAAATTAAGTTGAAGCTAAGAGAGAGATATCAGTATAACTGGAACGTAAAAGAAATTAGACATTTGGGAATACATATATCCTTCGATATTAAAAATATTTAAAAAAATAATCTGTCTAATATATACAAAACTATATTAAAAGATATTCAAGAGTGGAGATCAATTCATCTATCCTGGACTGCGAGAATAGCAGTAATAAAAATGATTGTTATTCCAAAAATAACATACATTTTTAGATCTATTCCTGATATCCCTATGCTATATTGGATAAAGAGATTTCAACAGCTAATAGATAACTATATCCTTCAGGGTAAAAGAGCGAGGATAGCTGGTACGATTACTAGGAAAAGAATAGAGTTTGGAGGACTTGCTTCACCATGTATAAAATATATTTCAACAGCCATATCTCTTGCCCAGATCATTCCATGGAATCTTCCATCAGTAAAGCCAAATTGGAAAGAGATGGAGAAAGTATTCCTGGATCCTACTCCTATAAATGCCATAATTTGGTTTTCAAGTATGGATTTGGTAAAGAATAAATTAGTGCCAAAACATATTAAATCTCTGCTTAAATTCTGGAGGAAAATTAGATCTAAAATGAAACTATCAGTATATCCATCTTTGGCCGCACCAATAGAAATACTTAAGGGAGAGCTTAAGATAATATCCCTGGAGAAATGGATAGAAAAAGGTATTTATCGTATAATAGACTTTTGTGAGGAAGGCATATTACTCAGTTGGTCAAGACTACATGCCAAATTTAAACTTGATAAAAATGTATGATTACACTATATGAATATACAGAGTGATATAAAAAGGAGAGGCTTTAAAAAGGAAAATATAGACAGGTTAACATCTTTTGAACTCCTATTATATAATACAAATACACGCCACAGGATTTCTAAATGTCAGGAGATTATTTCTCTAAATACCCAGAATAATAAAACCCCAGGGATGGTGAAATGGGAGCAAAGTTTATCACTATCTATTAGTATGGAAGAATGGGTTAAAACAATAAAAATGGTTAAAATATCGGCCAGATCCTCTGCTAATTATGAAACATATTTTAAAATAATTAACATGTGGTACCGTACACCGGACTCAATTAATACATTTTCTAAAAAGGATATAGTACTGTGTTGGAAAGAGTGTGGTTTGAGAGCGGATGTTAAACATGTCTGGTGGCAATGCACTAAAGTGAAGGCCTTTTGGAGGAAATGTTGTCTATGGCTGAAAATGATAACAGAAGTTGAAATCCCCTTTAACCCAGAAGTGCTATTACTCCACATTAATCTCAAGGAGATATTTCCAAAACAGTATTTTTTACTATCTCATATCCTGCTGGTAATTAAAGTGTCAATGTGTAAATATTGGAAAGAAAATGCACTTCCATCTATATCAGAAATAGCTAGGGTGGTTACTAAAAATAGAGAATTTGACTTAAGGTCATCGGGTCAAGTAAGCTTAAAAAAAAGGGGGATAGACAAGCAATGGTTAATATGGGATTCTTTTATAAAAAAGAAAGAAGTAATAGGTAGGGTGTAGAGGGAAAGGAAAATGCTCTCTCATTTGACGAGCGTTGCTCTCCTTCTGCACCTTACGCTCATGCAAGACCTGATATTCCTCCCGTATGTCTTGCCTCCTAGCCTTCTTGGTACGAATATGGTTAAGAGTTTCCTGCCTCTGAATGTGAATAATTGGAATGTATATTTTTGTGATGACTGTTATTGTACATATTTATTGTCTTAATTGTCTTATTTGTTACATGAAAACTAATAAAAAGAATTAAAAAAAAAATGTACAAATAGAGATAAAATGTACAAATAAAAACATATAAAAATATAATTAAAAGGAAGAGATACACATGTAAAAAGTAGAGAAAAAATGTACATATAACATCAAAGAACAAGATAAAAAGGTAAAAATAGAAATAAAAACTTGGCATTAAAGAAAATTTTTCAAATATACTTTAACCATACATACATACCATTGCAGAATAAGTTAAAGATACAGACATTAAAATACACTGATAATGACATAGATATTGAATTTGCATCTACTGATAGACAGGGGCTCCAGCCATAGATATACATAGTTATAGGCACTTGATAACCCTGCCTTTGTTATCTAGACACCGTCTGACATCCTAATTACCTATAAACAGAACTTATTTTATTAGACTTTCATGTGGCAGATAAGGGAGAGTGTAGTTTCCTCAGTATAAGCTTGTCCTGAGAGGACAGCTGACCAGCCCATTAAGAATCCCCAAAACCCAAAGATGTGAACAAGAGGCATCTAAAGACTAGGTTTAGCCTCAGATTAGGCAAATAGGTGTTGGATACATACCAAATAATCAACTGCTGACATTAATTATGCAGAAACTAGGTTTTTAGATGTTGGATACAACACCTGATCTGTTTGGTATCTTTGTTTAAGATCCAGGTTCTTGGTCCTAATCACTGCTATAGATTATCTGATATCCTCTCCTGAATTTGTTGTTGATGTCCTTTACAAAGGGAATAAGTATCAAGTCACAAATCTTATAGTAGATGTTAAAGGATCACTGTATACTGAAAAAAATATATGTTCTGAAAAAACGTTGAGTTAGACTAAGAGCATAAGTAGGAGCATCCATGATACTTTGGTGGAAGTTGTGTGTGTTAGAGGGGCATTTACATTTCTGTAGAGCAGTATTTGGATCAACTGATGCTAGAAACCTGCTTCTGGACCAGTAAAGGGAAAGGGTGTCCATCCTTTTATAAATAAATAAAAAAAAAACCCATATGATCCAGTTCTCAGGATGTGATGTAAAAATACATAATTACCGTATATACTCGAGTATAAGCTGACCCGAGTATATGCCGAGGCACCTATTTTACCACAAAATACTGGGTAAAATGAGTGACTCGAGTATAAGCCGAGGGTGGGAAATGTGCTGCCCCCTGTGTCCCCTCTCTCTCTACCGTGTCTCTTCCGCCCTCCTCATCCTCCCTCCTCATCCTCAACCTCCCTCCGCACTTGATAACCTGGCCTCTGTTATATCTACATCTACAGTAGCGCTTTACAGAAATAAACCAACGGTTTGCCCCTGCGCACGCAGCCTATTTCTATTGCACTGTTGCAACATTCATAAAACTATCTCCTCAGGCCAGCAACAGTCCAACTGGACATTATATGCTGCAGGACAATAAAAAGAGATTGTTACCTCTTCAGGCTACTGATTGTTACATATCTTAATTAGACAAAGGTAAACTATATTAAATTATTATTCAATTAATGAATTAATTAGTATTTAAAAAAATATTGGGACGAGCAAAAGGACACGCAAGGAGAGGCTAGTACATATACTTGATCTGACAGAGGCTCTCAGTTGTATCGTAAAGTACGTCAGTGTAATATAGTGGCTATAAATAGCAATCACATACAGTATATAGTTGTGAGCATGCAGGTTGTTGCTAACGCTGTGGGCTCGCTCCTTGCCAGCAACTGTGGACCTCGCAAAATTTATGGACTTATGACACAAAAATACGAGACGCGTTACGACCCATTACGACCTCGCAAAAATACGACCTTACAGCCCCAAAACCGCGCACATGAAAACATGAAAAACACAATAAATACACACAACAAATACATAAAAAGCTTACCTACAGCAAGGTGGGGCACCCAGGACCTCGAAAACTGAAGTTACACCTCAATTTAACTCAAAATAAAAGAGTTTAGACACAAGAAAATCCCCTAAGCGCGAAAAAAAATGGCCGCAGAAAAAAACAAAAACGAGGCTACAGCATTCTAAAGACGCAAAATACCACCAAACACTTACGGATTTTCCGAAAAAGACGTACGAGAACCGAAAACAAGGACGCAACCCGCACCACCCGAAAAACATTACAAACACAATAAATACACACAACAAACACATAAAAAGCTTACCCACAGCAAGCGGGGGGGGGGCATGGCACCCAGGACCTCTGCAAGGGGGGGGGGGCACCCAGGACCTCTGCAAGTGAAGTTACACCTCGATTTAAGTCCAAATCTCAGAGTTTAGACACCTGAAAATCACCTAAGGGAGAGGAAAAATTGCCGCCGAACAAAACGAAAACGAGGCTAACGGACCCTAAACACGCAAAACACCACCAAACAGCTACAGATTTTCCGAAAAAAAGCCGGACGACATCCGAAAACAATCGACTTCCTCAGCGTCTCTCGTCAGTGATGTCGCACAACAGCATGCGCCCGATCCTAGCAGAACAAGGAACGACGCATGTAAAATGGCCAATGCGCGTTTCGCAGATTACGCTTTAACTAAGGCTTTACAATGCTGGTCCAGAAGGGGTTTAAATAAGGATACTAATTGTGCCGAACATTAACACTATATATGACGGAGAATTCACATAAATAGGAATATATGAATGTAGACAAAAAAGAGAACATTTAGACAAGACAAAGCCCCAATGAATATGACATGTTATTATGGTCAGTCATAAAAAAGATGCAATGATTGATAAGAATAATATCAAGTACAATCTCTTTACCATTTTTAACAGTAAGAGTGCATGGTGCATAAATGTACTACCTAAGAGGTATCTAAATGGAGAAGTCATCACCTGTCATATCATCAGGATGAGTTAGACTAATGACAAAAATATATCTACTATCAATTATATTAATGACACTTGTAATTTGGATTAAACCATGAAAGAGCTGTTAGAGGATACTGTAAATTAATAAAGGCGGTCCTAAATGAGACTGGTTGAATTTTTTTTTTTATATATATGAATGCACGTAAGGGCTTGAGATTACCCTATCCAAGAAGTACACAGAAGTACACAGATCATGTTTTCATTTGGTGGTACAATATTGATGATCTGCTTATTTTGTGGGATGGACCAAAGGATCTACTCATGGAATATATTAACTTCCTCAATACTAACGATCTAAATCTTGGAATCATGTTTTCCATTGGTTATAACAAAGCAGACTTTCTGGACATCTCTATAAGTATAGGAGCAGGAGGAACTATTTGTACCGATCTATATGGGAAAGATACAGCTACCTACAGTATCCTACACTATAGTAGTTCCCACCTGACAACTACTAAAAAAGCCATACCATATGGGGAATTCTTACTCCTAAGGCGGAACTGCTCAGAAATAGAGACTTTTTCCATCAGAGCCAAATAACTTAGGGAGAGGCTACGTATGAGAGGCTACAATAATCAATCTACCAAAAAGGCCTTTCACAGAGCCCTCCATTTACAAAGAGACAGTTTATTGGTTCCAAAAACTAAGGGCCCAATAGATGACCAGATCTGTTTTATCGGCACCTTTGACAGTCAGTGGCAACAAGTTCTCCGAATTCTTAACAAACATCTCAACATTTTAAGAACTGATAAGGATTTAAAACTGTGGCTATAAGATGGAGTAAAGGCAAGTTAGAGGAGGTCACCCTCCTTGAGAGATATATTAGTGCAGAGCCACTTCACACGCAAAATGCGATGTAGACCTAGAGGTCAAGTTGTGGGAAGCCACAAAGGTGGTCATTCTAAATATTGCCAACATATCAAAAACGTAACAGAATTTACGGATAGCATGGGCCATCATCATTGCGTGAACCAGTTTTTCAATTGTAGCTCCAAAGGATTGATTTACGTTTTGGAGTGCCCCTGTAAAGATAAGAAGTATGTTGGCATGACCAGCTGTGACGTACGAAAAAGAGTGGGCGAACATGCCCAAAATATCAAAAATGGCATTAAAGATCTCCAAGCTGGTAAGAAACTGACCTCAGTTGCTAGGCATTTTGTGACCCACTCTAGAATTGAGGACTTAAAATGCTGGAATATTCAACAACTGTCCCTCGGCATTAGAGTTGGCAATTTTGAGAGGGAACTCCTGAAAGCTGAGAGCCGATGGATATTTCTCAGGAATACTATGTCCCCTAGGGGACTAAATAAGAATATCAATTATACCATCTTCTTATAACCCTCTAACGTCCCCACCTTGGTCTTCGCAATAATGGACCTATATATGTTTAGACACATATACTTGTGCAGACATACATATGTGTCCTTACGTGCATTCATATATCTAAAAAAAAAAATTCAACCAGTCTCATTTAGGACCGCCTTTATTAATTTACAGTATCCTCTAACAGCTCTTTCATGGTTTAATTCAAATTGTCTGTGTGATTAATATAATTGATAGTAGATATATTTTTATCATTAGTGTAACTCATCCTGATGAGTATCCATTTAGATACCGCTATAGTATGACATTAGTTAGTACATTTATGCACCATGCACCTTTACTGTTAAAAATGGTATAGAGATTGTACTTGATATTATTCTTATCAATCAATACATCTTTTTATGATTGACCATAATAACATGTCATATTCATTGGGGCTTTGTCTTGTCTAAATGTTCTCTTTTTTGTCTACATTCATATATTCCTATTTATGTGAATTCTCCCTGTCACATAAAGTGTTAATGTTCGGCACAATTAGTATCCTTATTTAAACCCCTTCTGGACCAGCATTGTACAGCCTTAGTTAAAGCACAATCTGCGAAAAGTGCGTTGGCCATTACACATGCGCCGTTCTTTGTTCTGCTGGATCAGGCGCATGCACTGCTGTTGTGCGACATCACTGACGAGAGACGTCGCACGCCGAGGGAGTTGATGGTGTCGGTGGTAAGCCAGCGGCTCAGGTGATTAGTTACTGGCAATGGTGAGGCAAGTCCCTGCGGACTACAGAGGTGAGTACTCCGTAGACATAACCTTGTTACATGCCCTTGTTCCAGCCTTGGTTGCCAATTATCAGCCTTATTAAATTGTGATTCGGTAAATTTAAAAGGGCTCTATTTAAGCACATAGCATATTTTTTTTACAGAAGTTTTTAGTTAGTGAACTTCTATCCAAAAGCAAGGTCTTCACTAAGTAAAAACTTCTGTAAAAAATATATGCTGTGTGCTTAAATAGAGCCCTTTTAAATTTACTGATTCGCAATTTAATAAGCCTGTTACTGTTGATTTATTTTATAGGCTGAGTATGTAGGATAGTCCAATCCTATATTGTCACCATCAGCATACACACTGTGGACGTTTGAGGTTGCCCTCTATACTTTTGTGATTTGGGATATAAGTTCCCTCTACCCTGAGTGTGCAGTCTACCACACAGTATTTTATGCTTATTTACATATATATATATATATATAGTTATTAGGGCTGTACACTGATGGAGAGGCATTACATTGAGCCCGTCATATTTTTTTAGTATGTCATTCTATACAGGGGCATGGTGTTTGTCTGTGGACTACCACCTCCTGTGAGTTTTTGTGACCACCTCGACCTGTACTACTTAACCTGGTGCTGTGCTAGGCACCTACCTGGATCCGCGACTCCCTACTTTCACAGCTTTTCTCAGTTTTTAGTGTTATGTTAATCCATTTGTATTTTTATGTTTTTACTTAGATTAAAAGCTAAATTTTATTTCCATATTGACCCTTAGGTCCAGTTTCTCACTATTTGTGATCCAAGTGATCTAGTTACAGGTGATATTGACCTTATCAGGTGCAAGACATATCTGAGGTCACTTATATGAGCTGTCTCCCCTCTTTTGCTCTTATATTTTTGATATTGGGACTTATGTGTTCTTTCATACCCCTGGGGAATTAATAACTACTTAACCATCTGTGTCTTATTCCTCCTTGTGGTGGTGCTCTCTCGTGTGTTTGATCTTAAGTCGCTTTCTTTTTTATATATACATTTGCCATTTTTCAGACACATTGTTTGATTACCTCCCCTCATTTCTTGATGTCTGTAGTGGTATGACTAGGAGCTACTTACCCCTCTCCTTTTGTTTAATATATATATACATACACAGTATATATATATATATATATATATATATATAGACACACATATTTTATATATACGTGTATATATATATATATATATATATGTACACTTTTATATATATATAGATATATGTAGACACACACATATATATATATATATATATATATATATATATATATATATGTACACTTTTATATATATATAGATATATGTAGACACACATATATATATATATATATATATATATATATAGAGAGAGAGAGAGAGAGAGAGAGATACTGTACTGTGTGAGTTGATGTTGGAGGGGGTCCAGGAAGCATAAAAAAATTGTGCTTGGCCCCTTTTGGGAGGGGCCAACATTTTCTTTTTGCACCGGGGCCCGTCATTGTCTCAAATGTATTAGGTTTTTCCTCAAACTACAGCAATACATTCATTTTTATTATAGTAATTGATTGTATACTTCTTAATGAATGCAAACATTTTTGTGTAATTTTTGCTTTAGCAAATTGTTAGATCACATTTAAAAAAAATGCGCCATGTCTATGAAAGGATAAAGTGTAAGACAACGCTTATAGATATCAGATCTTAGAATATATGCTGCATATATGCTGTATTCTTTAGGGTAACGTTTACATGTCCATGAACTGCCTTCTCTACTGCTGTGTAGTCTCATCTTCAACATATGGAACCATTTGAGCAGGGGGTGAGAGGGGTCATTTGATTAATCTTCTTCAAGGTGCCATTTGGTTTAGGACTGGCCCTGTACAATTGTATACAATTTCCAAGCTAATATTTTGCTTTCTTCTTCCTAGATTTACGAAACAAGCTCAAGCACTCCAGAATCATTCTCCTGTGAAGGCCTCACATCTACAGTAGGTTCCTCGAGGTCCTCTGTAAAGCCAGCATTAATTTCTTGTCTCAGACTAAACTGGGAGCCAGAGGAAAGAGGATTGGAGTAGAGGAACCTGTGGTACCAGTTGAATTCATTCTCCATTGGACTTACGGACTTCTGTGGTTCTCTCTGTCAAACAGTATTGGTGGTAACCATAGGTGCAATCACTATAGATGAAGCAATGCCTTCTGTCCTCCACAAAACCATGGATGTTTGGGAGAGTGACATTCATCTGCTCAGCCCTATTCTACCTTATTCCAAAACAATTGTATTTCCTGTATATCTGCATATTTTAGTTGCTTGGTGCTCATCTTGGTATCTGTAGCTTCCAGCTGAAATGTATATGGCTGTACCCATGATGCTAACTCTATTTATTAATTCTGCATTGTGTATAGTCAGGGGAAAAATAACAAAAAAATCAAGAAAAAAAAACAACATTTTATTTTTTGAGGATTGGTATGTTTTTTTTTTTATATATACTTTTTATTATTTAAGAGTACAAACATTAAGACATAAGTTTAAATCAACATTAATATATCTTATATAAAACAAATACATCCACATACAAACAATGTCTTGAAAATTGGAAATTCAAAGAGGAAAATATATCCTATACACAAAAGAAAAAGAGAAAAAAAGTTTTAGGCCACATAGCTGCTCTGACTAAGATAGGTCTGTTTCCTGATCCCATATTTTCCACTTGTACTCTTTAATTACAATCAGACCATTCTTATGAAGGGATTTTTCTAGATCTGTTTTTTCCAATCATATGTATTATCTCTTTCCGGCTAGGAACAGACAACTGATTCCTTTTTCTGGCAATCAATAGTTTAGCAGACATTACAATTTGAATAAAAGATGCTTTTATATCCAAGGAGAGATCATACAGAAGAATGGGAAATAAGCACATTTCAGGAGAATGTGACAACTGAATATTAATGATACATTTGATCTGATTTACACAGTCTTTCCAATTTTTTTGGATAGGGGGGCACTCCCACCATACATAATAAAGTGAGCCTATTTGTCCATATCCTGTCCAACAAAGTTTTCTATTTACATTATTAGTGATCTGCGCCATTCTCAAAGTGACTAGATACCATTGGTTAATCAGTTTAGAGTAATATTCTTGATCCCCTTACTGTTAGAGTCATTGCTCCAAACTCAGTGGCCACCGGCCAGTTGTTGTTAAGGGACTTTTCCCACAGATTAATTTTACAAGTGCTCAATTTATCAATTTCTTCTCTTAGTATGTTATAGGAGCTGGAAATTAACAGCCTTATTAAAATCCAGCCTCGTATATAAGAGGCTTCTATTTAAATCCTTCTCTATGCGGGGGTCCCCATTGTGACCCCCAAAGTGTTCCCACATTAACCCCTTGCTTGCAGGGGTCCATAGGGACCCCTGCAGCATGGGGATGTGTATAGGGAGCAGGGGGGAGCATCACACAGCTGTCTCGGGCTGCTCCGAGGCAGCACGTAGAGGCTTTAGGATCCCTTGCTAGCACTTTTTTGTGCCTGTAGGGATTCTTCCGAGGTGCGTGATTCAGATTTAAGGCTGTGTATTACTCCGTAGCTCTCTCGGAGCTTATTCTCTGCCATTTTTCGGAGTCATCACGCAAAGCAGGCTGCGAGGGACGTATTGGGGATTTGGTACTGGCAAACAGCAAAAAACTGCCTTTTGCGAGGACCGAGAGAACTACGAGGTCTAATTTAATAAGGCCCTAAGTGTTTTTTCTTTCTCATTATAATTAGTTTTTTAAACATGGTTAAGGGTCTCAACTTAGGTAAGAAGTAAACTGACTCTCTGTAATTTAGTTTGAGGATGTTGTATTCTAGACAACAATAATCAGGCAGACTATATTTCTTATTCAAATCTTGGAAAGATGCCCATAAATGATTAATACAAAGATCTTTCAGATAGTATATACCATAGTTATGCCATTCTTTAAGGAATGGTAACTTTAAATCTACCTCCAATAATTGTATCTGTGTAATCAGGCTTGGAATTCGTAAAAGATTCAGTCTAGGTCTAAACTTAAATCAGAACTTCAAAATCTCTTTAATTAAACTTGCACCCTCCAGTAGTAACTCCTTCTTTAAGTTAACTCTGAATATCATGGTGCTCAACAATCCTTTAAAAACTAAGGGCCTTATTAAATTAGCCCTCGTAGTTCCCTCTGTCCTCGCAAAAGGCAGTTTTTTGCTGTTTGTGAGGACCGATTCCCCAATATGTCCCTCGCAGCCTGTTTTGCCAAATGACACCGAAAAATGGCAGAGAATAGGCTCCGAGAGAGCTACGTAGTAACACACAGCCATAAATCTATCAGCTGAATCTCGCACCTCGAAAGAATCCCTACGGGCACAAAAGAGTGCCAGCAAGGGCTCTTAAAGCCTCTATGTGCTGCCTTGGAGCAGCCCGATACCATGTGTGATGCTCCCCCTGCACCCTAAACACATCCCAATGCTGCAGGGGTCCCTATAGAGACCATTGCAGCCTCCCCACATTAACCCCTTGCAGCGGGGGTTCCCGATCGACATCGATCAGGCACCCACTGCATTTAAAAATGTCGAATTACCCGCCTCGGGTCCTTAAAGGGCCCAAGGCACACTATTAACCTATCCCAGACGCAGCACCCAAAATTAAACCCCCTCTATGCTGGGGATCCCCTTCAATTTGTCCCCACATTAACCCCTTGCTGCAGGCGTCCATAAGGACCCCCGCAGCCCCTCCACATTAACCCCTTGCAGCGGGGGTCCCGATAGGCACCAATCCTGACCCCGCTGCATTTCCAATTATAAATTTCCTGCCTCGTGGCTCCTTAAAGAACTTTAAAGGTCCTGAAAGGACCCACGCTAATTTTGTTTTACCCATGCCGTGGGGGGTACTATAAGTACCCCACCAGGCAACTAAAATTAACCCTTATCACTCATGGGGCTGTAAACTGAGCCCCCTAAGCCTAAATTAACCCTGTCACTCATGGGGGTCAAGGCAGACCCCCATAAGCCTTAATTAACCCTGTCACTCATGGGGGTCAATACAGACCCCCATAAGCCCTTAATTAACCCCATAACTCATGGGGGTCAATAAAGAATCCCATAAGCCTTAATTTATCCTGTCACTCATGGCGATCTACAGACCCCCATAATCCCTTAATTAACCCTATAAACCATGTGGCTCTATACAGAGCCCCATGAGACTATAATTACCCCCCTCAGTCCAATAGGGGTCTATATAGACCCCTATAGGACACTATTTACCCCTAGTCACCTCCAGGACCCTCATGACAAAGTCTAAGCACTACACTACACTATTAACCCTAACTATACCCCATTAACCCATAATAAACCCTATCTAACCCTAACTTCCTCCAGGACCCTCATGACACTAATTACAAACACTACACTATTCCCCCCCAATAAACCACTAAATCTAAACTAATCTTCTCTCCCCTAACCTATTAACCCCTACCTACCTAACACTGTTTACCTAACCCCTATTTAACCCCCCACCCTACTAATTAGATGAAATAAAAAAACATAAGTTACACAAAATAAAAAAAAACTAAGGTACACAAAACAAAACAGGACATTATAAACTCCCGCCCACTCCAAAAAATAAAAATCATCACAAACCTCCCTATGGACCCCTGCAGCAAGTGGTTAATCCGGAGGTCTTGATGGGGACCCCCAGCATAGAGGGGGGGTAATTTTAGGTGCTGGGGGGGTAGTTGGAGTACCCCCCACGGCAGGGCTTATATGTAGGCAATTGATGAGGTGGAGGAGCCTGCAAGATCATCTTTTCAACTTGTATCTACGAGGCTGGAATTTAATAAGGCTGTAAGTTATTTTCAGCGTTTAGCAATTGAGGCGGGTCCATCCATTTGAGCAAGTGATATAGCATAGTTGTATCAGGATACGTCTGCACCATGGGATAAGCCATACCTCCTTTATTAAATCTTCTGGAGTATTCATTTTTTTTATCCTCTTTTTCCTTGATGTATGAATCCATCCACAACTGTTTGAAAATTGTTCTATTCAAGTTTTAGATAAATAAAATGGAATTGATCTAATTACATAGTTGAATTTTGGTAATAACTTCATTTTTACACCAGTATTTCCGGCGTATAATGAAAGATTAAAAATGTTTCCATGATGCAACCGTTTCTATAATTTTTATAGCTGTTGTTAATTATCTTGGGTATATTGTTATACAATACAATGCCCAAATGAGTAAAGCTTTCTGCCTGCCAGTTGTATTTGAGTTCAGACACCAAGGAGTTTATTTCGGCTTTATGTTTAAGAAAGCTCAAGATTTCAGATTTCAAAGTATTTAATTTATAATTGGATACCTTACTGTAAGAATCTATCCGATCATGTAGGGTTTTTAAAGATTTGGCTGGATTAGTTACAGATACCACAACGTCGCCTGCATACATCATTATCTTATGAGTTGATTTTCAGTTGTTATTCCCTTCCTAATAGAGGATTGGTATCTTATTATCAATGTGATGTTATTGAAACGTACTTTAATTTCTGCTTTATATGAATTTTTTATTAAAGTCAGATTTATTCACATTTTTTTTTAGTTTCACTTTTACTAAACAATTTAGTAACAATTATATTCATAATAATATTAACTATAATGAAATATTTTGTGTGTAAGAAAATATTCAGAACTCTAGAATGGCTCATTGTAGTGTATCCTATGGGATCAAGGGGGGGCTTTGAATGAAATGGACATAATTTAAGAGTTCAATCTATTGTATCGCCAATATTTACTAACAGTAGTGACCTGTTTAATGGTTCTCTTCTCCATCTTGGTCAGGGGGCTAGGGAACATCCTGGAGATCCAAGAGACCTTCTCAAGTACTTTGTAAAAAATATAAAAAGAGGGAATATGGTGGTGGGAAAGATGATTGATGAACAGGGGAAAAATGGATAATGAACAGTGGGCAAAGAAGAATTGGGTAGAAAAATGGGATAATGAATAAAAGAGATAAGGAGTGGAAGAAAAAGATGGGCTGATCGATGGGAGAAGGGATAGAAGTAATGATTGGAGGAAATGTGTAATGAGGAAGGGATAAGGTAAGGGAGAAAAAGTGGGATGACGAATGAGAGAAAAACTGGATGATGAATGGGAAAGTTAAAGAAACTGAAATCAAGGAGAAAAAAGAGAAATAGAAATCAAGGAGGAATTGGTTAAAAATTGGAATGAGGAAGGGGACAAAAAACAGGAAGAGGATGGAAGAAAATAGGATGAATAGCAGGAGAGAAAAGGGGAGAGAAATGGCTGAAGAAAATTAACGAATCTTGGAGAAAAAAGAACAATGTGCAATGTGAGTGAATAAAATGAGGAATAGGAGATAAAGAGACAAGAAATGAGAATTACAAATTTAAAAACGTCTCTGAAACTAGTCCTAGCTATTGATAAGTTACCAAAGAACTAGTCTGGACTTCATTGAAAAAACAAATTACAAATTTTGTGTCAAACTATTTTAGCCAACTGAAAGAAATATATAAAAAAAAACAAATGTTTATTTTATTGCAAAGCAAATAACAAAGAATAATATCAAAATCAAAGACTACAAATAGTAAAATTCAAGAATGGATGCATTCACACGAATCCTCCTCATTGAGACACATGATTAGATATAAACAAATAGATGCACAGATTCATGGGAGCAATATCAACATATTCACATAAACTTTATACTGGATGAATTTGAGGACTTCACCATTGTACCATTGGACAGCAAGTAATGTATCATATAGCAATTGTGTACAAGATTGCATGGCGAACTAGAACACTGACCCCCAACAAGAGTCCATAAAGGGTTCACTACTATATTCAAGTAATTTAAAATGTATATCAAATACAGTTTTGTTTTTTACCTTTGGGCAAAGAAATGAAATAATCATGATATACTTGTATACACAATGCCTCCAATTTCAGACTCACCATTTTGTAAAATCATATTGGCTAACCCAATAAATTTTATCAATCACTGTCATAAAACAGTTTACAGGGGGCAGCTTGCTGCCCTCGTGCTCTTCTGATGCAGACATTGTCCTGTTTTCTGGAGGTGGAAAGCATGCCCCCTTCAACAATACACAATTATATCTCTCTAAATCGAGCAAATAATAAACAATTATACTCCTCGGTACTCCTCATCATTATCTGTACCTACCAATGAAATAGGACGTCTGTCACAGGTTTTTATGTAAATAATTAACAAGAAAAAAGAAAAAAAATCCAGTGTAGCTTTTAAAATATAGATCTGAATTGTACGCGGTAGGCACTGGAAGCGCTGCATCTCTCCATGCCCTATAAGGTGTGCAGGGGTATGATAAAGTATCCACCCAAGATACCATCTTAAAATTTTGGTGTCCACTGTAGGAAAGGAGTCATAAAGACTCACATGTCAGGATAGCATCATGGGCAGATCCTCTTTGACCCCCTGGACACCTAGTAGGAAGTGGAGAGGAGCATATATCTTTGAACACGCAATGCTACAGTTCTGATGTATGTTTCACAGTTACTTTGAATTATGTTCATTAAATAACAATTACCTTGCTAATTAGTTATTAAATAAGCAAATTAACTCATATTGCATAAGCACTACAGTTGTTCTGTAATACAACACATCCAGGAGTAAGTTAACATTTAAAACAAAGTCTATTACAACAGAAGACAGTGTTGGCTTTCCCAATTCCTTAAGGAACAGCCTCCTTTGCTGGTTATGTCCTCTTGGTTACCAAGACAGCTAAATGTTTAGGACTTTTTAGGAAGACCATCCAAGACAAAGCACAGTTCTGAATTATGGAACATGGTTTGGGTGGACTCTCCATACTGTCCCATGTATCTTCTCAAGACCACTGAAAATGTTGCACACTCCGTGTCATAATTCAGACCCTTCATTTTACACTGGAAGAGAACACCAAAACATGTAATCAAACATACAATCAGGAGAAATTGCAACAACTGAGATATTACTTTAGTTAAACATTTTCACTACAATTTGCATTGTTTATTAAAGGGAGATTCCAGGAATCCTATTCAAATCACTGGCATTTTGAGTTGCCACGTTCCATTGTCACAAATAGAAGCTTCCTCTGCATTCAGGGTATCGTCCTAGTTGTAGGTCAGTAGAATCTAAAATTGTAGCTTCCTGTGCAGGCTTAATGCATATAATTGGTCAGTGCTGTTTAAATTCTTTAGGTAATTTTAAATGATATATCAAGTTCTAGGGAGGTAATTCCCTTGTAGTGTTTTCCACTAATTGAATAGAAAAATAATCTGGGTATATTTACAACAAGTTTATTAATTTCAAAATAACAACAACGAGATAAAAAAATTAAAAACACTTTAAAAACAATGGAAAAAAGAAAAGTCTCCTCTGAGAACTAGTGATATGCTTCACTTCTGGACAGTGTGTAGAGATATATACTTTCTCTTTACTCATCAAGGAGTTTGTAATATTCCACTGAAGGTAACTCTATACCAAAAGTATCCAACGTCTGTTATGTTCACCTTACAATAGGAAATTTTGTGCAGACATTTCTATGATGGAATTATAAGAGATAGTATGGTATAAGATAGGCACTATTTAGGAAGTCATTAGGCAGCCACAGGATATAGGAGATTAAATATTGAAATAACTCCTATATGACAAATATGGGATTGTAGTATCACAATCCTTAATTCAGAACATCTATTACCCACTTACTGGTCTGTGTAAAATATTTACACTTCTATTGGTATATCAGTGGAATGGACCCTATTGTGGGCTATATTTTCTATATTATTCCTCTATTTTACTGTAGAGATATTCAGTCATGGGCCACATAACTTGTACTGACTTCCTATTACTTCTGGAGGCCTAAAGATAGGTCTTAGATTCCTCTAAGAGAACCATACTCTGTGGTATGAGTTATCTAACCAGTGCCATGCTTCTTGCTTAGAACGCTAGTGCTTTTTAATTTTAAATGATAATTAAAAGGGATGATATTAAAAATATATAAATGCTTACATTTTGTATAGCAAATATATACATTTGAATGCCTAAAAATAAATGTATAATTTCCTCTCCAGAAAGTGTTTGCACTGCACTCTGGGACCCTTCATCATTGTGTCACCATTATGGAAGTTGTCTGTTGTCTGTGATAATACTATAACATCTTCTTAATCACAACCATCAGTCATCATTTTGTAGGTGTGGGTGTTTTGGATCCTACATTTGTGATGGCTGACACTTGACACATTAAGAGTACAACAACCTCCGAGACTGTGATAGACAACTGATGTATAACTGGACAAGTCTCAGATCTCAAGCCGTTTGCACCTCACCTGTGTTGTACACCAGCCTGAATCCTCTCAGTTGTGTGCTCCAGTCGCTGTTGAAGACAATTTGCACGGAAGTGTATTTGGATGTGAATGTGGAAGGGGGAGTTGTGCCACAGATTTTAGAGATCAGATTGAGGTCACTTAATGTTGGCCCATCAATGACCATCACATAATCCCAAAAACAGCCTGTAATGAATTCAACATCTACATCCGTTAAGGTGATTGATATCTGTGAAGAAAATAAGAAAATCAAAAATGAATTCCCATATGGTCTAGCACACTAGTGGGAAGCAGATGGCCCAGGGGGTTGCGCAGGTTGCGTCCTTGTTTTTTAATCTTGTAGGTGTTTTTCAGCAAATACATAGGTGTTTCGCGTCTTTAGACTGCTGAAGCCTTGGAGGCCATTTTTTCTCTCGCTTTTTCAGTGAATTTTGTAGTGTCTAAACTCTTTTATTTTGAGTTAATTTGAGGTGTAACTTTAGTTTTCAAGGTCCTGGATGCCCACTCTTCCTCTAAGTAAGCTTTTTATGTATTTGTTGTGTGTATTTGTTGTATTTTTTTATGTTTTGATGTGTGCGTGTTGCAGCCGATTTTTGAGAAATCGTAATGGGTCGTAACGTGTCTCGTATTTTCCTTTCGTAACTACCTGAATTTTGCGAGGTGCGCAGTTGCTGGCAAGGAACACCCTCGCTTGCTGGCAAGGAGCGCTTCGCGAGGGCCTCAGTTGCTGGCAAGGAATGCCTTCGGCGCTCCTTGCCAGCAACTGTGGCCTTTGCTTTGCGAGGGCCGCAGACTCGCTGGGCGAGCCCGCAACAGCTCGCATGCTCACAACTATATATGTGATAATACATCCCTGTTAAAATATTCTGGGTCGCAAGAGAATTGGGACCTTACCAGATCAAAATGATTGAGAAACACCGTTTTATACAATCATCAAACGTGGGTTTTTTCACACTAAAAACAAGCCATGTTTTATATGTTAATGGGTGTAATTTAATCCAGTGCTTTATATCTCAGCTGTTTTAAACCTACAACATTCTGATGAATTACACAATGGCAATAGTTTGTATTCATTACATACAATGACCCTGAAAGAAAAGTGCAGAATCATTATGAGTTGCTATAAATAAGACAATTTCCTCTTAAGATTCTATGAAACTTGTCCATAAAAGTAGGAGATTTTAAACAATTTGATGACTACATTTCTAAGAATAATGCAGGAAGTTGGCTTATTTAATGGGACCCTGAAAGTATATATTTTTTCAAATGAGAATGTAGGCAGTAGGTAATCTATATAAATATTATCTTAAAATGTAAATAGATTAAATATTTTTTTTTAAATCTGTAGGAGGCAAGGTAGAAAGAGCTTATCCCAACATGTATGCGTTGGATTCAACATAATCACATGAGCTCGGTTATTCACACGTCAATTACAAAAGGTACACAATTCAGAAAATATGTCAATCTTATCTCTATCTCCATAATAATACTGCGGATTCCCTCTTTTATCTTTATTTGCCTGGACTTCTGCAAAGTACTCCTCATAGGTCTTCCAGCTCATGCATTAACTCCACTCCAACAAATCCAAATTCTTCTGCACATATATAAACAAGCCCAACTTCAATGGCTTCCTGTCTTCTACCGTTGCATTTTTAAATTCCTAACCCTTGTCTACGAATCCATACATGGGCTTGACCCTCCCAACCTCACCTTGCTAATTACCCCCTAAGTTCTAGAACGCTCTCTGCAATATGAATCCATCTCAACGTTCCCAGATCCATTCCCACCCTGTGCCCAATCCCACTTTAGTTCTTTCTCCATCCTTGTCCCTCTCCATTGGAAAAGGTCCCACTTCAAGGTAGACTCACTCCAACCCCTCATTTATACCGCATGTCCCTGAAGACCTATTTCCTTTCGCGCACCAACTCTGAGGCAACGGAAATCTTGGATCTATCCTGTTGGCTACTAGATGGCGTGGCCGAGATGTCAGTGAATTTCTTGTCAGTGTTAAGCATATAATCTGCCAGTACCCCAACACCTAATCCCATCCCTTACCCCTAACACCTAACCCCTAACCATAACACCTAACCCTAAAGCCTAAGAATTTCACTGAAAAAGCAGCCAAGCCACCTATTGACCGATGGCTGCCACTGTTAGCCAACAGGAAAGGTCCTAATTTTTTTCACTCTGCCTTTCCATTTCCCTCAACTTGACTTATTGCACCCATGACCCTGACCTTGCTTCTGCATTGCTGCACTATATCATCAACAAATGTAAACCCGGCACTATGCTCTGTCTGTTTGATCAGTAAATGTACTTCTTTATACTCCAAAACTATGTAATTGGCCTTGCACAAAGGTCCTATGTACAAAAGTAAGTAAATAAATACATAAAATAGTTTTATAAACATTGCATGGATGGGGCTGATATCTGCTTTTTTTGGTGTAAATATATATATATATAAACACACAGCATGCCAGTTACTTTTAAAATGGCAAAGTAGAAAGTGCTTAATTCTCCGCCCATTGTATTCAATACTCATGGCTGCTGAGGTTATTGATCAAACTAGTATTCTGAACTAGTAATAAGACAAGCAATTTAAGTGGCCCATAATACTCCCTTTGACAACTTGCTCTGCTCTGAAAAGGAAATGTTCTGCTATAGACTTCAGCCAAAATTTGATTTTTTTCAACTATTGAATATTAATGAGGAACTCCTTCTATCTTGAAGGTTACATAATCTCCTTTGCAGATCACTCTGACTACAAGTGAAATGTTCAAAGTTCTAGTTTGATTAATGACCTCAGCAGACACATTCAAAGCCATGCAACTTTTGAACACAATGAGTAAACCAAGACACTCACATTACTGTGCCTATTAAATAATGTAAAGGTAATTTGCTCTTGTGCTCACTTTGTGTCACTAAACCTATTCTAATTAAAGCAATAAGGATGACTTGATTAATTGTATTAGTGACTTTTAATGGCCACCATAATGGTCCCAATAACTAGATGGTTCAGTTAGGCATTGATCAAAGTTGAGACTCAGATCCTGCTGGTATCCACCCCACTATAAGGTCAGTGGGAGGAGGTGGCTTTATATACCAGGTAGCTGCTTAATCGTGGAGACTAATACTTTAATCTTCAAAGATTAATTAAATAATGAATATTGCTAGAATAAATTATTAAATTACGATCAATGCATAAATAAATAACTTACAGTACACCTATTAGATGAACTAAATACACTTTTATATACCTCTTCTTGGAGACTTTTCAGTTAATCAATAACTCTTTCAATAAAGCGTGACACACATGACCTCTTGTTCTAGAGCCTATTTATACTTGACATATACTTGCTCCTGTCCTGTTAAATGCCTATATGTACTGTTCTCATGTCCCCTGTCCACTTGTCCTTACCTGTGATTGGCTGGAGATGTTCCAGTGGCAGTTTAAATTGCTGGGGTAATTAGCCGGATAATTTGGAGAAGTGATGATTCCCGATGGGGCCGTCAGATTTCCACCACAACCTATAAAATTATAAAATCCCATTATACCAACATTGCCACAAAACCAAAGTGATTAGGGCTTTTGGATAATTACATTTACAGAGGGCTATATGTACTAACATGTATTCCCTTAAAGGGCTACAGTACAATAGGGTTTCCTTTTATATATTTAGTAACTGAATAAAATCAGCAAAAAAATCAGTATTTTAAGAAAAAAGTTTCAATGCAGATTTTGCAACTTGCATTGGAACTTTAGTGTTTATAAATCTAGGAGAACTGCTCGTCTCCACCCCTCTTTATGCAGTCTTGTTTGGCTGCAGTAACAATGCAGTGAATGAGGGAGAAAGAGATTTCTATCAGGAAAGCCTCCTGGGCAGATGATTTTAAGCTCTCTGAACATCTGATAGGCAGTGAAAAAAAAAAATGAAAATCTGCTGAAGTCTTAAATTCTAAAGTTCTAATGTATGAACTGGTTTCATTGCTAAACAGTTATTGAATATGCAAATTAACCTCTACAGTGGTCCTATATGGTTTCTCTAGTTATAAAAATACTAGCGACTTGCCCGTCAAAAATGACGGGGCAATAAAATTGTAAGGCAGGTAATGCTGTTTGCAACAGACATGATTTTTTTTGGGTGGTCTGACATCCTTCGGCGCTCATCCTGTGACTCGCGATGAGCTCCTTCGATTATTAAAACTAGATTGGTGATAAATAAAGGACCCCTACAGTTCAAAAACAGATTATTTTTTGACAAGTATGTACCAAAATAACAATAGTGTAAGCCATGGACATTAAACATTTTTGGGTACAGGAATCCTTAGAGCTGGATGATGGGGCGGGGGGGGGGGGGGGGGTTGTGAACCATAACTCTCTAGGAATGTAAACTCCCCCCTAACAAAGCTTCCATCGATGTATCATGGATATCTCCAGGGCCCCGCAGAGCCATCAATATGTGCATTTATATCATTAAAACTAGCCGTATGATGTTTCAAACATATGTGTAATTGTGCAGTGGTCCTTTAAAGGTGAGGTATGATCATCTATCGTGAATATTTATGAAATACCATCATGCCAGATATGAGGCTTAATTCTTTGATAATTATGGTGAAGGGACGATTTCATAAAGCTCTCTTCCAATACGTCATAAAAAACAATATGGTCCATAGCCGAAGAAAATTAACTAGTAAGGCATTTACTACCTGAAATGAATGACCTTAAAAACAAATCTTACCATTATTGACCACCATGGTAGTGGCTGTAGTTGATTTGGTGGTGGTTGTGGTGGATTTGGTGGTGGTTCTAGTGGTTGTCGGTGTATTGGTTGTCTTGGGTCCTGTTAAGGCTTTACTGAACACATCTCCGGGCGCAGCATTGGTTGGTGCTTTCAGATACTGGTCTGTTAAAGTGTAGATCGAGAAGAGATTATATTTAGTAAGTGTGTAACAGTATAATGAATGTAACAATAAGATTATGGGACAGACTTGCTAATAATCTCAGGACATAAATATATACCTATGCTATTAAATACATTAAAACATATACTGTTTTACATCATACTAAACAGAAAAGGCATTTTCATGGATCCTCTTTGTATTTGGAATAGTAGGATAGCCCAAAACTGGGTAGTTGCTTGACATGGCCAAATTAAAGGCATATCTAAGTTTCCCATGAATGCAAGTAGTAGTGTAGGAAAACAGTTTTTGCATTACAAAAATATCTAAATAAACATTAACAAACTCACACTTATGTTTGGTAAATCTCTTGATTTTTTGTTAGTTAACACCCCTGAAAATCCCAGCTAAAATTTGCATAAAATGCATAATTTGTTTTGGCCAATCACAGGCAGCTAATGCATTTGAATACAATGTAACAAACAGTAATGGCAGTTTGTGTAGGAAGGAATCATGGCATTTGTAGTAGAAGATCTATAGATCTCTGCATTGAGCTTCTGCTGGCTTGAAGGTTAGCAAAGAGTTAAAAATCTGTATTTGAATGCAGTGTTTCTATTGGTAGATATTTGGTGCCTATGTAAGCAGCTAATATAAAATAAATGTGTGTATAAAATGACTCCATATAATGTGTGTGTCTGATATAAGCAAAATGTGATAGATTAGAGAAAGGTTATAACAGGGAAAATTAGATATGCCTTTAAGCCTAAAAGCAGTTACAATATATAGTTCTGTATATTCAATACATCTTCATTGTTGGCGATTGTTCATTATTTCTCTAATAAATTTGCATAGTACTTACCACACTGATAGAGCAAATTAATTTTCCTGATATCCTGTTCACTCATCATATATTGTAGCCCAAAGGTGACACTACTGTTTGGGATGGCAATTATTGTGGGACTTCTCCCATCAAATGAGAAAGCCGTCCTGTAGAGAAAACAAATAAGTGTGGAATTTATTATGCACTGGAGTTGTGTATGACGCTCACAGATTACTTGTTCCCTCATCCCGCCATCTTAAAAGGACACTCTCAACCTAACAGAGAGTTGGTTTCACCTTACAGAGCATTGAAAACTTGACATTACATTAGTAGTTTTTCTCTAAAATAAATCATTTCTGAATATTCATCATTGTTTATGCTAATTTGCTGGTGCAAACTCGAAATTACAGCTCAGAGGGATTCATAAGTAAGGTAGAAGGGTCTAGTTACCTGATAACACTGGGATATATTGCTTTTGCCACCACGGAACCATCAGAAAATCAAAATAATCGATTGATATTTAGTGATTTCTTATTTTGCATAATAATGCATCACAAACAATTCTGGCGTCATTAGGATTTTTTACTTTAGAAACAAGGCTTGTACAATATATATAATATTTTTTCATGATCGTTAACAGTATCTTAAAAAAAGACAGCCTGATTTTGCAATGAGACAGTCCCATTAAGTAGTAGGCAATGTCTCCCTAATGACACACCCCTGTGTTCCCCAATACACCACCTCCACATTTCTCTCTGTATGCTCACTACATTCTCCCTTTCCACCAATAAGTGATTTTTAAACAATTTACTGGGCCCAACAATTAGTCATTAAAGCGCCAAATTTTACCGAATGCTGTATATTTAAGGTACTGTAGTCAGCTAACCAATATGAAAGCCTCCAATGTTTTTCACTTGTGAAATTTTATGACTGAAGGGGTTAACATATTCTGCCAATGAAGGGGTTAACATATTTTGCTGACACATAGCCCAACCATAATATCATGTGCCTATCCTTGGGATGTTTTTCGACCTTACTAAAACACAAAACATTTCTAGTTGTTCTAAGAAACAGAAAACACCTGATTATATGTCCTTGTACCGACTAACGTGAACTGTGAAAATCGTTCTAATATCCGCCTTCTTTTGCAAGTATAAATGATATGCAATGACGTAGCAATAAACGGAATTAGTACTGAGACTGATTGTTTGTGTGTTACATCCAGTACGAGTTCTACAGAATTCTGTTTGGGCCGTGTGTTTCCAAGCCGCCAACTGCTGATTAGGAAGCCCCAACAATGACCTGATATCTTTATTAATTTAAATGTGTTTCTCAGTGGTGTGTTTAGGCCTAGGCCTAAGCCTAGATCAGGACGTTTTCGGTTGGGGTGGTTGCATAGGCATAGGAATGCCTATTTCAATTTGTAGGTGTACCTAACACTTTCTGATATACATAAATACTCATAAACCTATGGTTTGGAATATAGCAAAGAGATAGGAGAAATAGTAACTGGGGTGTAGGCGTGGCTGCTCTCAATTGAATGGGGTGTGGGAGAGTATAAGTCTGAATGGGCCTAAGGCCTAACGCTCATGGAGGTTTTACTGCAGAGTTGGACATTATACTTTTGCAGTTGGAATGAGAAATCTGTTAATGATTGATGAACTATGGCGGCAACACCCCAACAGATGTTACAATTACATATTTGTTTTTATCTCCTCCATCATTCACGCTTTGATTAGTGGCCTTTTGTGAAGCATTTATTTTTTGCCATAAAAAACAATTCCTATTATGACTAAGTTTTAAGCTAAACACATTCCACATCCCACCTTTCTTAGGGCGCCACTTGATTTAAAGTCTTTATTCTCTAAAGTGTTAGTTTGCTTCCATAGTACCACCGCCCAATACTTACCTTCCATAATGCATGACGGAGTCATAGTCATAAGCAGTTACAACCATATTATTTGTGTCCGCCATCTCAAAATCAGCCGTATAACCTGGAAATACATCAGCAAAGTATTCATATCATTAAATCTTAAAACTGGAATAACTAGAATAACACAACCTATGACCTATTCTTTGAATTAAACTGGACATCAGAACTCTTATACTATGAATATTGATCAAAATGTCTTATTCTATTCTGACGATTGATCCAAGGTTCAATCCACAGCTCCTACTCTATAAAGGATAATCCAAAGCTCTTATTCAATAAAGGACAATCAAAAAACATATTCTGTATCTATAAACAATACTTTAATGCTGGTATTAAATGAGTAAGGATCCAAAGCCCATATTCCATGAACAACCCAAATGTCTTAGTCTTTGAGGAATAGCCCAAGGGTCCTGTTCTTTGAGGAACATTCCAACGTTCTTTACTGAACTGCTGTATTTTATTATACTCCTCTCAAGGACTTGAAGTTTTGCACATGGCTTATACAGCTTCTAATTTGGCTGGTTTCTTACATACTTCTTGAACATGTGTAGCTCTTATCAATTAAAAATTATCAAAAGTTATTATTCTATAGAGAACAAGCAAAAGCTCTTCTATGTAGAACAACTCAAACTCATATTCTACCAAGTTTACAGGATTTGTATTCCATAAAGATTTCAAGAAAGAATGATCCAAAACAGCTATACCATAAAAAAACACTTGAAAGCTTGAATTTTATAAAGAAGAGTCACGTGTCCTCCTGGAGGTGTCTCAGAGACTTACCAGGTAAGATGTTTTTCCACTGAATACTGACATACTGATCCCTGTCCTTTCTCACTTGTTCATGATGGAATCCCAGAACATGCATGACCTCATGAGAGATGATTCCTGTCCATATACATCCAGATCTCTGCAGAGAGACAGTCTGAGAGCCACCACTGCGGCCAATGTATGACCAACACCTGAAGGAATAATAGGAATGTTCTATTACTTATCTACCTTTATTAATTTATTCGCCAAAATGAGAATTGCGGCACCTTGGAGTTCCATATGATCTGAATTTGTTATTGTTATTTGTGGAAGAAGTTGTGTGGGGAGGAAGTACCTAGGGTTATCCAAGCCTGGGAAGGAATTGTGGATCTTCAGGAGACATTTTGATGAAGAAGCTCTGTGGAGGAGTTGCATTGTACTTGGTAGGGTATTAGATTCTTTGGGAATTTAGGATCAATATATTTGAAATTAATAAGAAATCAGTGGATATAATATTTAGTGAACCCTACACTAAATTCTTATTTTAGAAAGTAATTATACAAAGATCATGCTCGGTATTACCTTTATTTAGTATATTAAGATTAAATGCAAGAGAGCCCATGTCTCTGCACTCTTTGCTGATATCCTCTTATCAGCTTAATATGAGATTGGGGGGAAGAGACAGAAGCAGTGGAGAGCAACAGAAAGAGATAGTAGCAAGGGAGAATGAGAGTGTGAGTTGGGGAAAGACAGCTCGAGACAATGAGACAAGAGAAAGAGAGAGATTAAGACAATGAGACAGCAGGGAAATATTGGGAAGGAGAAACTGAATGAAGGATAGACAAAAAGAGACTGCAGGTGAGACAGAAGACACGTACCCATTAAGAGACTGAAAGTTGATGTAATCCGTTTCTGATTTACGAGGAGTGAAGCGAATACAGGTCGAGGATGTAAAGACATTGAAAGCTGTGGTGAAGTACGCCATATCACCAGAGTCTACAGATAAGGAGAGAGAGGTTAGATCACACAAGAAGTCATCATAATATATTATATATTAATATAAAAAAGACAGCTTCCATCAATAAATACAATTCCTGTTCTTCAGAAATGTAAACACCTGCCTCCTTCATTCAAACAACTCACCAACGCAAAATAGACGCAACAAGGAGAGGCATCAATAAAAAAAAATGTTTTCTACCTAAAACTTAGCTTAACAATATTTTTGCTGCCTAATTATGATCATAGCCAGACTCAAATATTATATTTTTTCCTCCTATGGTGATCCCTTATTATTGATTATATGGTAATAAAATACTATGGTTATCATGTATGTTTTAGTGTTTATAAAATGCTTAGAGACCTCTAAACTCCCTCTAGGGGGCAGTCTTTCGACTCTGCTGTTCCCGAATATCCATGGCCGTTGCCCATATTGCTAGGAGCTTACAATTTTCTTGGTATTAAAAGGAGGGTGGTAACTGTAGGGATAAAGCCAAGGTGACATCATGAGGAGAAATTCCATTTTGTTTATGGTTTACCACATTCCGAGGAGTGTCAACAGTGGTAAAACTAGTGATTGGAGGGCCCCAGTGCAAAATAAGTTGGGTCCCTTTTGCAACTTTTCTATATATATCCCATAGCAATCAATAACAATGTAAAAGTACATGTAGATGGTTTTATCACCTCTTCAAGGGCCAAATCAACCTTTCTATAAATTTCCTTTTTTGCCACTTTCCCATAATAAACTAAGAGCCACCTTTACCACAGGCTGTTATCAATAACAGAGAGTCCCTACTCTGTTGTGGATGCCAGTCTTTTGGACCTGCTCCACCACTGAGTGTCAGGTATATTTACATATATATATATTTATATATATAGACACTTCTCTATAGTTCTGCACTTAAGGTAGTCTACTACCCCATGGAAATGTGATGCCCTAGTAATGGTCCATAGTCTATTGCAGACCCTCAAGACCTATAATTCTCCACACACAGTCCGTGCATACTTACTGAAGTCCGTGGACATGGTATATGGGACATACACCAATCCATCAGATGATTTCGGCCACAGACAAATCCCCATGGGACACTTGCTGGCGCTCCGTCCAATTTTTACAGCAATATCCAGATTCTTGATAAAGTACCCTCCAGAGAAGCGGGTTGCTGAGAGCAAAAGAACAATTATGAGATCTATAGAATGGCCGGATAAGCGGATACATTGCAAATTATGATATCTGATTAGTGGTTTAGGTATTATTTGTTTGTTTGCCTATTTATCTGTTTGTTTGTTTGTCTATTGTTTGTCTATTTAACTGTTAACGGTTGTTTTTAATCCAATATCTACTACAAACTTCACTAAAGTCTGAATATCTTAAGGAAAATGACATGGTCTGTAATCCATATTTTTTAGGATACGCATAAAAACGTTTAAAATAATGACTTTAAAGGACATTACATAGCAAAGGAGATTTTAGGTAAGGACACAGAGTAGCCGCGAGTTTATGGAAGCATCAGTTGAGTTGAAGGATTAATAATCATCAGGAGGTCCGGAAGAAAGGGGCAGGAGGTCCTGATTTGGACTCAGGTCTGCTAATTCACTATAACAATTTTTCTTGTTTTTTTTATTATGATTGGTTAATAATAAAACCAGTGAAAATAAATTCAATGTGGCTCTTAAAACCTTACATTTGGACTTTACTGTAGCAGTCTCTAGCAGTGCTGCATTATTTTTTAGATGTTAAGGGTGAGCCACTACCACAACCTTAACATCTCATGGAGAGGAACATGCAAGAAATGTTACCTAAATCCCTACAAGTTATTTATTCTGTTAAGCAGGTGGCAAATAATGTGTAATTAAAAAATATATTGTTTACATACGGTACATCAAAAGACTGCTGGAAGACATGTATTAGAGGAACAGATAGCGGACAATAAGTATAAAATAATATTTACAGGGACAACACTTATGAATTCTACATTTTGTTATTATCTCGATATATAATATCCCTATACTCTTCTATACTAATCATTATTAAGATCCATATCCATGAGGTTCTGGTCATTGGTCCGATTATCTGTTCTCTGGACTCATCTCTGGACTTCTCAGCAACTCTGATCTCTTTCTGGAAATTTCTCCTTGGAGAATCTCCTTCTGACTCTACATAGATTTGACCAGGCGTCTTATGTTAGATCTGGGCAGTCCCACTCAATCACTGAGGCAAGTTGGACAATTTATCTTATCACACATAATCAACAGATCACTACTGTCTTACTGTCTCCAATGATACATATATATATATATATATATATATATATATATATATATATATATATATATATAGAGGCCTACCTGTTACTTTACACCTAAGGACAAAACCCAAACACTTTTTGTTATCCAGTATCTGTCCCAGTTAAGGAATATCAATAGGTCTCCTCTGTATGGTAATTAATGGGAGATAATGTTAGTGGGCGTGATAAAAGACACAAACGATAGGGACTTAACAGAAGCAGATCAGATAAAAAAAAGAAAAAAAAGAGATGGAAGGAAGAAGCGGGAGATCTATACAGGAAGGATCTTAATAGCATTTTGTTTGTCCAATGAGCTGGCGCCAGACATCTTGGAGAGTGAAGTAAGATGGGCCCTAGGATGCCTTGCTGATAACAAGGATGCAGAAGATGATGGATTCCCAGCTGAACTGTTCAAAATCCTACAAGATGATGCTGTGAAAACGTAGCTTGCTTTATGCCAACACATTTGGAAAACTCAACTGAGGGCTGGGTAAGGTCAGCATACATCCTGATTCCAACAATCAGTGACAAAGGGTGCTCCAATTATCGAACAATATATGGACAGAGAACTATCAGATGTGCAAGCCGGGTTCTGAAGAGGTCACAAGAGATCAAAATGACCGCTAGTTAATAGAGAAAGCAAGAGAGTCCCAGAAAAACATTTTCCTTTGCTTCATAGACTATTCTACAGCATTTAACAACAAAATGTGGCACGTTCTTAAAGAGGTGAGGGTACCATCATCCGCTTTCTAAGAAATCTGTATGTGGACCAAGAAGCAATGGTCATAATCAAACATGGGACAACAGAATGGTGCTAGGTCAGGAAAGGAATGTGACACGGTTGTATATTGTTACCTTGTTTATTCAACTTATACTAACAATACCTTATGCGTAAGGCTGGGCTGAATGACTCCACAGCCAGAATTAACATTGCTGCAAGATATATCAATAACCTCAGATATGCAGATGATACAACTGATGGCTAAAAGTGAGGAGGAACTAAAGGACCTATTGAATGAGATGAGAACAGATAAATGGAGCATAGGGGAATAGGAATGTGATGGGGACAGGTAAGTAGAGAATAGGGGAAATAGAAATAAGAGCAGGTAAATTGAGCCAATGGGGATAGGAATGAGATAGGAACAGGTAATGGAGCATATGTGGGGTAAGAATGAGATTAAAACAGGTACATGGAGCACAGGGGAATAGGAATGAGATTGGAACATATATGTGGATTATAGGGGGGATTTGAATCAGATTGTAACAGAAGGTACATGGAGCACGGGGGGATATGAATAAGATTGTGACATGTACATGGAGCATAGAGGGAACAGGAATGAGATTGGAAACATATAAATGGAGCATAGGGGGAATAGGAATCAGATGGGAACATGTAAATGGGGCAAAGGGGGAATAGGAATAAGATGAGCACATGGAAGAGAGCAAAGGGATGGCAAGATTGAAAAGGTATAGAGGAGAGAGAAATGGTGGAATATACAATTATGAGTAATGCAGGAGAAGAGAAGGAAAAGATGGGACAAAAATGGTTAATTTACAGAATGATTTGGAAGGCAAAGAAATACAGAAATGAAATGGAATAAACTGAATAAAAACCTGATATATATATATATGCATACAGTGGACTCTCAGTTAATCGGCGCCCATGGGGATTGGTAGACGCTGGATACATGTAATAAATGTACTTTCTGTCTTTCTAGGGTCAGGCCTTGTTATATGAAGTCCTATAAAACCTTACTATATTGCTCAATCACTCAATACTACACGGTCATCCCCAGCAAGATACATACTTTTGCAATACATAGTTTAATATTGCAACACTGTTTGTGGGGTCTATCTTCTAATATAGCATTGCTTTAGCTTTAGAAGTTAAAATAACTTATACTGCTGAGAAACATCATATAGAGCAGTCAGGATCAAGTGGAGAAGTGGAGTGAGGTAGATTGCAGTAGTAGCCATTATTTAGGGAGCTGTTTTTTTTTATTTATATTATTATTATACATTAAATAAAATTTTCTAGTTACAGCCTTTCATTGCTGCTGTTTGCACGCATATTTGTAATGGTATTTAATGGTGAACTAAAAAATGGATTCAACTTGAAAAGCTCTTACACTGTCCCTTTAAGCTGGAGGGACATATACTTAAAATTATCCACTTTACAGAACTGGCGGTGGATACATAGATGAGCTACCTGCACAGGTGGTGTCAGATAACTGCAATATAAATCCATAATCTGTCAGTGCTCTCATTAGATCTAATAAGAAGCTCATTAGTTTACACAGACACACTGTTGAGACAGAAGCTTCAAGTACAAGGCTTGGTAAAGAAAATGGAAGTCTACAGTAATATAAATTGACATATAACATGGGGAAATGTAAAGTCTGAGATAATGTTTTACTTTTATAGTTCAGTAAGTACAGTATAGTTTTTTGGTTCAAAAAGTCATATAGAAAAAATCTAGGAAATCATCACAAATCATAAACTTTTCCATCAATATAATATATTTATTTCTACAGTAGTTAACTTTAGACTATATTATATTATAAGTGGCAACATTTCCTTAATCACGTTACATAAAACTACACAATATTATATCTTCCAGTAGTAGAATATGCTTAAAAAACTTACGATTGCGAGTGTTTAGTTCATAAATTTGTTCAGTGATGGTTTTTCGTTCAGTGGCATCTGGAAATATAAAAAATAGGATTTTATTGCAGAGATTATGGTTTGAAGTATTAATAAAAATTATACAATATTTTTTGTACCCAAAAGATGTGATGGAAAGTGAATCAAGAGCATCGTATAGAACAGGTGGGGGAGCTAGTGAGGGCGCTGGTGCGAAATAACGTGGTGGACACCCTTACTACTTCTCTAGGAACTTTCCTGTTGGGTGGCCGGGAACAGTGTCGGTAGAAGCGCAGAACATATTTGTTCTTATCGGCTGTCAAATTGATGTGCCTAGCACAGTACTGAAGCCGTGTCACATGACCAACATGAGAGTAGTGAGTTAATGGAACAACCACCAGCGGAGATGGTAGTTTAATTAAGTTATTACAAAAAAAGGGAATTAAAAGGGATTTGAATATTGAAATTGACATAAAAAAACAGAGAATGTATAACATTACATTACTGTGGTTAATCATAACGTTAAAAACAACAATCTTACTCTTTGTATTTCTTATAACTCTCCTCTCCTTCAGGGTCAGTCTCTGCCAAAACAGAAAAAAAGACAGATTTAGGTCCAGATGTTGTTAAAATCAGAGATTATTTTCATGGCTATGATATTATGATGATAACAAGGTAACATAGTAAATAAGTTTGAAGATATGTCCTTTTATTTAAAAATGTATCCAACCACTTTTGAAAGTTGTCAATTGAATCTGCTGTCATAACCTTCTTTGGTAGCAAGTTCCACAACAAGACTGTCCTTACTGCCAAGAAGTCTTTCTTTAAACTTAAACCTTTTTTTCTTAACATTAATTGTAAAGTTCACAGAAAATTACTGGGACAAAGCCTTATACTGAACATATATATATATATATAAATCATACACCCTCTTAGAAGACTTTGTTTTCTAGCTTAAATAAATCTAATTTTTTAGCCTGTTCTAAAACAGTAACTTGTGGTGGGGAAGGGTCTTGTGTACTTCAATGAAGCTGTGAGCTATAGATGTAGGGTCACCCAAGATGGGTAGGTCATAGCAGAGAAGTCAGACAAATCAGTTCACTGGAGAAGGAACAGGCAACCCACCCAGTATATTTGCAAAGAAAACCCTATGGATCAGCACACCCAGAGACATAATTGGGTCTGGTATGCTGCAATCCATATGGTCACGGAGAGTCAGAATGACTGAACAACAAGAATCCTTAATCCCTCTATGCCTAAATGTTTTCTGTATCTACAACAATCCTAACAAGTAGTGCATGTTCAAAGTAAGGACTAATCGGTTAACCCATTACATCGCAATAAAGGTCTTCCAACATGGAACTCACCTCAGCTGGAAAAGTCAGTCCCAGGCCCCAGATGGCAGTGAACAGTACCAGTAATTGCATGGTCACAGACAGCCGGGCTACACACATTGTATAGGAATTGATATGGAAAGTGTTGGAAATGTGGGTTTGGGCAGAATCCCATCTGATGGTCTGTCTGTAGCCTCAGGCCCTCCATATATACACATTGTGCCCCCTCCCCAGTAGTTAGCATATCAATGGATGCAGACTGACTCCTATCAGGTTCAACAGATACTCCCAGGATAAGACCCAGCTACAGTCAATGTGTATTGTACGTGGGCGTATTGAGGATATAGGGTGCCCAGGGCCATTTATATTTGTGCCCAGAACTATTCAGATGTGTCCCCCACACACCCCACTTGCAGCCCATTTCCCCGTCCTTTATATCAAATCTTAAGTGCAGGTGTCTTTATATATGTATGGTATGTCATAGAGTGTCAAGTACACTTACATAGAGAAATAGCACTGTATATACACACTTCTGTGCATATACAAACTATTTATATGTACTGCAGGCAGCCTGCCGCCTACTGAATATGTGCTGCCTGGGCCTCGTCGGTGTAGGCAGAAACACCCTCCAGGCATTGTAGCACTCTAGCATTAATCATCTTTACCCATTTGCAAGGACTGATCCAATAACACCCAGGACAGGATATGTAGCAGAATTACATAATTTTAAATAAAATCTGAACTATGACCGCCAATGTCCTGAGTCAGCTTGCTTTAGTACAGTGGTAAATATGTAAGACAAACTTGACTTAAGTACTATGACAGAAAGAGTAGATTGATCCTGCTTATATGAAAGCTTATATTATAGGAAATGATAGATAGAGGAGCATAGGAACTGGGGGGGGGGGGGGGGGGGGGCAAATCCATCCCAGATTATATGAACAGGGGACACAAAAATGTCAAAATTAAACTTAATCATGTATTACCAGGTTTGGCCAGCACTATGGAGCAGTATAAAATAAATTATAACATTTTTAAATATATTGGGAGTGGGGGGGGTATTGAGAATTTAAATAAAGAAATAAAAAAAATGTGTTTGAGGGGCACTGCAGCACTGGGGCCCCTTAGAGCAGGGCCTCAGTGCATTGCACTGGGTGCATTGGGGGTAGATCCACGCTGGCTGCCTATCCTGGGAGTAGAATTGAATTGCACCACCCAGGGACACGTTTTTTTTTTGCCTCTTTAAACTTCTTTATTTCAAAATGAATTTTCTGAATAAAGGGTGAACAATAATTATAACTAAAATTATAAAAAATTAAAAAAATATAAAAAAATATATTCATATACATTTAGAATTTAAAAGAAAATGGTTTCAATCAACTAAAGAAGGTACAGAAAGTAATATTTTTATCACTCAGATATTCAAAAGGGTTACCAGTTAAAAAAAATACCTTTAATGTTTAAATTTTTTAAAATCCCAGAATTTATTTATTATTATTTATGGTTCTGGATCAAGAACAACATTTATCCAATAAAAAATGTTTACTTATTCTGACTATGTACTATCTGTGTCCAATCAAAAATAATCACTATATATTGCAATATTCTTAATTCATAATAGACACAGAAATAAATATATAAAAGCAAGATAAAAATGTGCACATAAAAATACACATACCATCAAAGAGAAATATACAAATGCAAAAAAAGAGATACAAATGTACAAATATATACATATAAATATAACATTTGCATCTTTTGGTCCCCTTATTAGGGTAAACCCCCAGTTCAATTTTTTATCACTATTCAAGTGTGAACTAAGGGGTATATCAAGACCTTCAGATATCTACAGATCTATACACTGATAATTATAGCAGTACTTCTTATTGGCACAGGAGCATTTATAAGCCCTCTATAATATTGGTCTCCTTTACAGACTATATATAACCTTAGCCTCGGTTGTTACCATTTTAATTTTATAAAAGTTTTTTAAGCAACCTTGAGTGATTTACACCACTTATTTTTGTTTATCCTATGATTTACAATTTTTTGTGCATATGAGGATAAACTCCTTTCTCTACTACCTGTTCAACCATAGCTTTAGCCTCACAGCTTAGTATCATTCTCCATTATTTTCCACTTTTTACACCATCATTCACTTTCACACTATTATCAGTGTTCGCACATACATAGTATCTTTTTTGCTCTAGTATCACATTTGGAGTTGTTTTTCATTTCTAACCGTTTTATTTACGGTCCACGCACGCAACGACACACTCCATTCACTACTTACATTCCCCATCTATTACCAAGAGGCTATTCCCCCTGTATATATATATATATATATTTTGCACACTCTATAGTATCTCTTTTCAATTGGTAGTATAGTTAGGGAATCCTTCCATCACAGCAACCACCAGGGTTTCTTTCAAATACTTTTATTTTTAACTTCTTTTTAATCTCCATGAGAAAGCCATGTTAGGCAACTCATAATAAAGTTTTTGTTTGAACTTTTACATTTAATAAGTTCATGAATATAAATATAACATGAAAGAAAGAGGTACAACTGTACAAATTGAGATACAAATGTACAAATAAAAACATATAAATACACCATGAAAGACCAAGTTAAAAATGTACAAATAGAGATAAAATGTACAAATACAAACATAGAAATATACCATCAAAGGAAGAGATACACATGTAAAAAGTAGAGAAAAATGTACATATAACATCAAAGCACAATATAAAAAGGTACAAATAGAAATAAAAACTTGGCATTAAAGAAAATGTTTCAAATATACTTTAACAATACATACATACCATTGCAGATTTAGTTAAAGATACAGACATTACAATACACTGATAATGACATAGATATTGAATGTACATCTACTGATAGACAGGGGCTCCAGCCATAGATATACACAGTTATCTGCACTTGATAACCCGGCCTCTGTGATGTAGACACCGTCTGACATCCTAATTTCCTATAAACAGAACTTATTTTATTAGACTTTCATTTGGCAGATAAGGGAGAGTGTAGTTTCCTCAGTATAAGCTTGTCCTGAGAGGACAGCTGACCAGACCATTATGAATCCCCAAAACCCAAAGATGTGAACAAGAGGCATCTAAAGACTAGGTTTAGCCTCAGATTAGGCAAATAGGTGTTGGATACATACCAAATAATCAACTGCTGACATTTATTCTGCAGAAAATAGGTTTTTAGATGATGGATCCAACACCTGATCTGTTGGGTATCTTTGTTAAAGATCCAGGTACTTGGACCAAGTCACTGCTATAGATTATCTGATATCCTCTCCTGAATGTGTTGTTGGTGGCCCTTACAAAGGGAGTAAGTATCAAGTCACAAACCTTATAGTAGATGTTAAAGGATCACTGTATACTGAAAAAAATATATGTTCTGAAAACGTTGATTTAGACTAAGAGCATAAGTAGAAGCATCCATGATACTTTGGTGGAAGTTGTGTGTGTTAGAGGGGCATTTACATTTCTGTAGAGCAGTGTTTGGATCAACTGATGCAAGAAGCCTGTAAAGGGTGTCCATCCCGCTACAAAACTATAAAAAAACACACACTCATATGACCCAGTTCTCAGGATGTAATGTAAAACGACATAATAGATTACTCTTCATAAATAGAGGCTCCAAAAATATATTCATGGATTATGTAGTTGATAATGTTGTTAGTTTGTTATATACTTCACAAACAAGTGCATATTTTCTTCATTTGGCTCTTCAAGTATTCAAAGCTGAAATGCATAGGCCCCCCACACTATATAGGTCTCACTCACCTGTGGCTTTTGTAGAAGTATGGAATATAGGGAAGGAAGCAAGGAAGGGGACTGCATGATTGGATAATGAAATATAATGAGGAGAGAGTAGAACTGAAGATATGGTGTTATAAGCTGGTAATATAAATGAAGTTATGGCTTGGGTTGATGAGAAATTATTTCTGAAGTGAAAGATCAGAGCGAGCATGTGTGATTTGTGAGGTTCTAGAGACAGAGCTAGTAACTTTCCATCTATATGCACATCTGTATATATATATATATGGATTCTAAGCTCAAAGACAGGGCCCTCCATTCTTTGAAATGTGTTAATTGTGTTTTTGTCTCTGCCTGGACTTACCCATTTATAGCACAATGGAATATGTTTGGGCATTACAAATAAATAATAAGAATAATAATGCACCTCATAAGCCGATCCCAAGTGGGGGATTCCTGATTCGGATTATACCTAGAGGTAGGATCTTTTAGGCTTCGACACAGCGGAAGACTAGTATGTGACTATATATATACAATGTGTTGGAAAAGGTGATTGACAGATAGTATATGGGGCAGGAAAAGGGAAGCAATGAGTGAACAACAGGTACATTCAGTTCCCAGATTAGCTTTGGGAATTAAAGCTAGTAGAGTAGACTATAGTATCTATATAGGATCTCTATCAAGTGTTAACATGTCTCAATTGCTGTGTTGTTGCTGGGAGGGCAGGGTGTTGTTTTTGACTGAATTCATGCTTTATCTGCAGATAGAGGTGCTTGTACTAAACCAGTTGGTTTCTCCTAAATAAACATTATTTGGCTAAAACTTTGCCCTGTTGATAGAAATTCAATACCTTGCATCCAGAGTAGTTAGTTAATGGAATCCAAGATGGCTCTAAAATTTAGATGGGGCTGAACTGCAATGATATATATATATATATATATATATATATATATATATATATATATATATATATATATATAAAAAACACATAATTTATATATATATAAACACAGAATTTATATATATATAAGTATATAGCATTTTTCATTATATTGGGGGTGGAGGTTTGGTCCCAAGAGAATTTAAACAAAGAAATTACACTTTTTTTTTTTAAGGGTACTGCAGCACTGGGGTCCCTTAGAGCAGGGCCCCGGTGCATTGCACTGGGTGTACCGGGGGTAGATCCATGCCTGACCTAAGAGTAGAATTTAATTGCACCACTCAGGGCCACAGTTTTTTGTCTCTTTAAACTTTATCAGCCCCCCAGATTTTTGGGGCTTCAACTCCCATGGATAGATAGATTAATTTTTGGAAATTAAATAAGAATATTTATACAGAATCTCATATTATTCTGGAAACTCCTGCCTTTTACTATAATGTAAATCACTGATCTAACAGAGTATAAACTTAGGAAATTGTATTATAATGCATATAACATGTCTAATGCATATTTAATACTTTTATACTATATTAGGTCTGTGGTTGGTATTATATGAACTTCAGGGGGTTAAGATAGAATAATTGATAATTCATTCTAATTAATAATACAAAGAAACAAAATATATTACAGTTCAATTTAAAATGTAAAACAAGCAAACTTTATTCACTGTATCTGGCAATGTCAGTACATAACATTCGTCCGAATGAAACTTATGCACTCATTAAATTTTTTTACATGGACAGAAATATCTTTATTTCAAAATACATTTTCTGAATAAAAGATGAAAAATAATTATAACCACAGTTATAAAAATATATTCATATAGATTCAGAATCTAAAATAAAATGTTTTCAATAAATTAAAAAAGGTACAGAAAATAATATGTTTACTACTCATATATTTCATATATTCAAAAGGATTAGCAGTTCAAAACTTAACTTTAATGTTTAATTTTTTTAAAATCATAGAATTTATTTAATATTCTTATTCTTTATGGTTCTGGATCAAGAGCAACATTTATCCCATAAAAAAATGTTTATTTATTCTGACTATGTACTATCTGTGTCCAATCAAAAAGGATCACTATATATTGCAATATTCTTAATTTGCACCTATTTAAAATATTTTAAAAATAAGGATAAATACTTTATTACCTTAATAAAGAAACAATAAACACATAAATAAATATGTAAAAACAATATAAAAATGTGCAAATAAAAATACACATACCATCAAAGAGAAATATACAAATGCAAAAAAGAGACACAAATGTACAAATATATACATAAATATACCATGAAAGAAATAGGTACAACTGTACAAATTGAGATACAAATGTACAGATAGAGGTACAAATGTACAAATTAAAATATATAAACACTAGGAACTTGCCCGTCAAAAATGATTGGAATAAAATTGTAAGGCTGTCAATGCTGCTTGCCACACAATGTGAGGCTTAACCTCCTCTGAGCACCTTCAGTGCTCATCGCGAGTCCCGTGTTGAGCGCCTTTGGCGCTCATCACGTTGCTCACAATGAGCACCTTTGGCGCTCATTGCAGCTTAAGTCCCACATGCTTCAACTGCTTGCCTCACATTGCGAGGCTCGCAGTGCAATGAGCACATTTGGCGCTCATTGCAGCTTAAGTCCTGCATGCTTCAACTGTTTGCCTCATGAGGTGAGCCATTGAGGCACGCGGGACTTAGGCTGCAATGAGTGCTGAAGGCGCTCATTGCACTGCGAGCCTCAAGAGCCTCACAGTTGAGGCATGCAGGACTTAGGCGGCAATGAGTGCTGAAGGCGCTCATTGCACTGCGAGCCTCAAGAGCCTTACAGTTGAGGCATGCAGGACTTAGGCGGCAATGAGTGCTGAAGGCGCTCTTTGTACTGCAAGACACACAAAGCAAGGCGAGCAGATGAGGCACGCGGGACTTAGGCTGCAATGAGCTGGCGCTCATCCCGAGACACGCAGGACTTGGCAAAAATTACGTGCTGTATGACTTAGGACCCGAAGCAGGTAGATGGACTGCGGGGCTCGCAAAAATACCACTTTGACGGCCAAACCACCAAACTGGAAAAACCTGCAAAACCACACAAATATGCCTCAAATTCACTTACACACCCACACACAGCACAAGGGGAGAGCCAGGGAGCCTGACAGTGAGGTTGCAAGTTAATTTGAGGCATATTTTGCCTTTTTTCAAGATTGAAAATCGCTGAAGCCAGAAAAGAATGGCTGCCGAAAAAACGTAAACACAACAAAAACGAGGCCGAAGGATGTAAAACGAGGCTGAAGGACGTAATTATGAGCCCTAAGACTTAATGCAAACCAGTAAGACTTAATACAAGGCAGTAAGACTTAATACAAGGCAGTAACATTTAACTCAAGCAGTAACACTGAACCCAAGCCAGTAGGCCCCTAAACTACACAGGCATATAAAGTACACAGGGGGAGAGGCTCGCAATGAGCGCAGAAGGGGATCCATGCAAAGCAGGAAAGGTGCAGCTTGGCAAAAACGGCAATGAGTGGCAAAGTCGCTCAATACAGGGCTCGCGATATAGAAATAAAACCCATTTAAATATAACATCAAAGAACACAATAAAAAAGTACAAATAGAAATAAAAACTTGGCATTAAAGAAAATGTTAAAAATATACAATAACAATACATACAAACCAATGGAGATTCAGTTAAAGATACAGACATTACAATACACTGATAATGACATAGATATTGAATTTGCATCTACTGATAGACAGGGGCTCCAGCCATAGATTTACACAGTTATCTGCACTTGATAACCCGGCCTCTGTGATCTAGACGCCGTCTGACCTCCTAATTACCTATAAACAGAATTTATATTGTATAAGCTTGCCCTGAGAGGACAGCTGACCAGCCCATTAAGAATCCCCAAAACCCAAAGATGTGAACAAGAGGTGTCTAAAGACTAGGTTTAGCCTCAGATTAGGCTACAGCCTCCAATAGGTGTGGGATATATACCAAATAATCAACATCTGACATCTATTCTGGCTAAAATAGTTTTTTAGATGTTGGATATCCAGGTACTTGGACCAAGTCACTGCTATAGATTCTCTGATATCCTCTCCCAGATTAGCTTTGTGAATTAAAGCTAGTAGAGGGAACTTTAGTATCTATATAGGATCTATATTAAGTGTGAACATGTCTCAATAGCTGTGTCTTTCTTCTTGTACTAAACCAGTTGGTTTCTCTTCAATAAACATTTATTTGCCCTGTTGATAGAAACTCAATACCATGCATCCAGAGTAGGTAGTTAATGGCATCCGAGATGGACTTTAATAATTTGGACAATTTAAATTTGTATTTAAAATAAATATGTCCCTTTAAGCCATGTGTAATAGTGTCTCTTAAATATGAGATTATTATTGGTACTATTTTTTTATTATTTTTGGGTTATATTATTACTTCTGCAATAAATCTAAGAGGGGACGGCAAGGTTAGATACTGATACATATGACTTTATTTAGAACAATTATTATGTAACTATGTTTATTCTGTAAAAATCTTATAATTGATCTGTTCTTACATTTATCTTCATTTTTAGAGTTATTTAACATATAATTGTGAGAGTCATTGTTGAGCTGAATGGTGTTACTTGTAATAAAATGCACATATAATTATGTAGTGATGTAATGCCTAATAGCTATTATTAAAATACAATAACTGAATGTGTTTAAATAGACTGTTCATATTATGTGTATAATGACTTGGATAGGAACCAATGCGTTCTTATGGCTTTCTGACACCTGAAAACATTATAACCATTTAATTGTCAGGGATGAAGAAATGTTTTTTAGATTATCTATTTTTTTTAAATAATATAAAATAAAATATATAAGTTCACGTTATAGAGAGTTAATTCCTTATTCTAATAATAATTTAGCATACTGTAGGTAGAACTTTTAACTCTTTGAAAGGTGGGAGAGAGTCTGACTGAATAGGACGGGGAAGTCCAGAGAGTGTGAGCAAGAAAACAGTAAGTGTGAAAGAAGCAGTTGGGGGAGTATTTGGAGACAATAGAAAATATGTAAAATGTATTATGTTATTGAGAGTTTCAGAATATTGAGTTATTATTAGTCATATTTTGTAGGATATTAGGGGAAGGTGAGGAGTGGTAAATCAGATAAAGAAAGGTGGGTGAAATGTATGTGTTTAGTGGAGGTAGATGGTTGTTAGGAAACTCAGTCAGGAGAATTAAAGGGATGTGTAAGTGAGCTGGATTATGAGTGCATTTGATAGTGGAGAATTAGTAGTGTGTGAAAACATTGTGTTGAATGAAAAAAAAAGCATTAAAGCATTTAAACACTTACTTTAAAGTTAGCAAAACATTTTTTTAATTTCTGTCAGTTGAAACTTAGGGTTAACACCCTCCAAACCCAGGCTAAACTTGTATAGAATTTGAAAAATTGGTTTGGCCAATCAGGAGGAAGTAAAGACTGAAACATTTGTATCAAAATCTGGCAGTTGCTGTCTGTTTTTTTCTCTCTGCCTGTCTCCTTACTCATCGTCCAACTCTCAAGATGTTATGTAAGAATTATATTATGGATTCATGAACTTAGAAACAGAGTTTTTAAAAATAAAAAAAAATAAAAAATTGCTGTAGCAAAATAATTAGTTGGTAACAGAGGTATAGATAATGAGGAGAAGTACGTAGGAGAATGATTGGTTATTATTTGCTAGGGGTAGATATTTATAATGGACCCCCCATTTCAGAGAACAGTTTGAAGGTCAAATGAAAAGTACCCAAGGGCCACACAACTGTTGCCCACCTATAGTATAGGCCTTCTATACAAACATAGCTAGGAAGACTGCTTTAGATCCATCATTTTGTTCTTTTTAGATGATGGGAATACTGCAATCTGAAGCTTAATGTGCCTCTTCACCTGGTTACATGTGGCCCCCTCATGTCTGGTGCCATTTCGCCTTGTTCCCTGTGGCCCCCTTATATCTGGTGCCCCTTCACCTGATTCCATGTAACCCCTCATGTCTGTTACCCTTTCGCATGTTTCCCTGTGGCCCCCTCATGTCTGGTGCCCCTTCGCCTGATTCCATGTAAACCCCTCATGTCTGTTACCCTTTCGCCTTGTTCCCTGTGGCCCCCTCATGTCTGGTGCCCCTTCGCCTGATTCCATGTAAACCCCTCATGTCTGTTACCCTTTCAACCTTGTTGCCTGTGGCCCCCTCATGTCTAGTGCCCCTTCGCCTGATTCCATGTAACCCCTCATGTCTTTTATCCTTTCACATGTTTCCCCGTGGCCCCCTTATGTCTGGTGCCCCTTCGCCTGATTCCATGTAACCCCCTCATGGCTGTTACCCTTTCAGATGTTTCCCTCTGGTCCCCTCATGTCTGTTGCCCCTTCGCCTGATTCTATGTAACCCCCTCATGTCTGTTACCCTTTCAGATGTTTCCCTCTGGTCCCCTCATGTCTGTTGCCCCTTCGCCTGATTCTATGTAACCCCCTCATGTCTGTTACCCTTTCAGATGTTTCCCTGTGGCCCCCTCATGTCTGGTGCCCCTTCGCCTGATTTCATGTAACCCCTTCATGTATGTTACCCTTTTGCTTGTTTCCCTCTGCCCCCCTCATATCTGGTGCCCCTTCGCCTGATTCCATGTAACCCCTCATGTCTTTTATCCTTTCACATGTTTCCCTGTGGACCCCTCATGTCTGGTGCCCCTTCGCCTGATTCCATGTAACCCCCTCATGTCTGTTACCCTTTCACATGTTTCCCTGTGGCCCCCTCATGTCTGGTGCCCCTTCGCCTGATTTCATGTAACCCCCTCATGTCTCTTACCCTTTTGCTTGATTCCCTGTGCCCCTCTCATGTCTGGTGCCCCTTCACCTGATTCCATGTAACCCCCATATGTCTGTTGTCTTTTCGCCTTGTTCCCTGTGGCCCCCTCATGTCTCTTACCCTTTTGCTTGATTCCCTGTGCCCCTCTCATGTCTGGTGCCCCTTCACCTGATTCCATGTAACCCCCTCATGTCTGTTGCCCTTTCGTCTTGTTCCCTGTGCCCCTCTCATGTCTGGTGCCCCTTCGTCTGATTTCATGTAACTCCCTCATGTCTGTTACCCTTTCACCTGTGTTCCTGTTTCCCCCTCATGTCTGGTGGCCCTTCGCCTGATTCCATGTAACCCCCTCATGTCTGTTGCCCTTTCGTCTTGTTCCCTGTCGCCCCCTCATGCCTAGTGCCCCTTTGCCTGATTCCATGTAACCCCTCATGTCTGTTGCCCTTTCGCCTTGTTCCCTATGGCCCCCTCATGTCTGGTGCCCCTTCGTCTGATTTCATGTAACCCCTCATGCCTGTTACCCTTTCACCTGTTTTCCTGTGACCCCCTCATGTCTGGTGGCCCTTTGCCTGATTCCATGTAACCCCTTCATGTCTGTTGCCCTTTCCCCTTGTTCCCTGTGGCCCCCTCATGTCTGGTGCCCCATCTCCTGGTTCCCTGTGTCCCCATCATGTCTGGTGCCCCTTCTCCCGGTTCCCTATGGCCCCCTCATGTCTGGTGCCCCTTCTCTTGGTTCCCTGTGGCCCCCTTATGCCTGATGCCACTTTGCTTTGGCACCCTGGTGCAGGATATACATATTTTTATGCCTAGATGTCATCACTGAATTGCATATATCCAGAGGCAGCACTACATTATACCAAGAGACACCATCAGGCCCAAATGGCCAAACAGCCCCGTAGAATTATCTATGTATGACAAATTATTTTTACAAATGTATGGCTACTAATGAATCCATTTGAGAGTCAGTGTTTCTTTATATAAAAAAGCATAAGATTTACATGCTAAATGTATAATAAAATATGACAGTTCTCAATATATGTTCTAAAAAACTATATACAAGCACATAAACATGCATGTACACAGTATTTCTCTACAACAAAATGTCAATCGGTCTACTTTGAAGAGTTTGCAATAAGGTTTTTTATATGTCATGGTGGTAAAAGAGCTTGTCACATCCATTCTTACTAATATTTATTTAAAATAGAGGTTTGCTGTGGTAATAATATTATACACAACAGCTCAAAGCAGATTACCGTACTTTGATTCTGCAGCAGCAGGCGTCATAATTAATGCAAAAAATTGATTAATTGCTTAATATTATTTACATAGCTCCTGTAAAATAGTCTGAGGATTCCCTGGGATTCCCCTGTCCAATGTGCAAGCCCCTGTGATCCCTCAACTAAATTATAAACATGGGGGTACCTATAGGCCCCATGGCACTTACCACTAACCCACATACCTCCAAAGACCCCCATGGTAAATTGTACTATAACATAAATGTACCCCCTATATCAGGGGGGTCTGCATCGGACCCCTGGCATCTAAAAATTACCCCATGCCACAGAGGTCCTTCACAGACCCCCATGGTATTTAATATTTAAAATTAAGACTGACTGTGAGAAGGGCTGAAAATGGTGGTGTAGGGATGGGCCCCTGGTTATTTCATTTGTACTGGGACCCAATAAATATGATAATGGGTAATGAAGGAAAGGTAAAATATTGAAACATTTAATTTCTTTTAAGCTATGGACTTCATACTCCTTTAAATTGAGAAGCTTCATTAACTAGTCCCCTTGTGTTTACTGGACATTTATATAAGTGATTTATTTTGATATAATTAGTGCTGTAGAACATGTTGCAGGTCTCTAAATGAATTACAGTAATATTATCTGCATTTAATTAAGAACATGACATTTATCCAGTTCCTAACCATTTACTGACAGCAGATGTCACCTCTGACGTATATTGAATTAAAAGCTTCACATGCAAAACAAACCCACGGGACGATTTTCCCTTAGAAAACCAGTTATTGATCCTAGAATTATAGTTTACAAAATATCAAATATTTTCTCTTGGTTGGTAAATGTAGTGGTTCCAAATGTGATTTCAAACTCAATTATCTAACACTTCCACAGTATATTTATTAATAGCCTATTGAAATTATATTCATTTTTGTGTGTGGTTTTAATTTCTGCAGCATCAGGAACAGTTATTTTGACCCTTTAATAATGGCAAACTGGGAACTTGCATTTTTTAGTTTATAGTACTATGGGTTCCCTGGTGGTCCAGTGGTTAGGATTTGGTTGTTTTCACTGTTGCAACCTGGGTTTGATTCTAGTCAAGTCACACTACCCTGAAGCCATGCAGGGCCGGGCCTGGTCAGTGCTTGGATGGGAAACCACCTAGAAATACCAGGAGCTGTATGATGTGGCCTACTGGAGAAGGAACTGTCAACCCACTCCAGTATCTCTGTAATGAATACCAAATGGATCAGCATGGTGTGTTGCGGTCCATGGGGTCACAGAGAGTCGGACATGACTGAATTATACAAACACACACTGTCATAACTAGAATCTTTTCAGTGTTCCATTAAAGGACATTGTAAAATGGAAAAAAAAATGTATGTTTGAATACTTTAGACATAAAAATCAGGGAATTCTAAAGCTAGTATTTTAATGAGAAAACAGTAAATGCTGATGCTAGATGTTAGATTGTAGAGGCATCCATGATACTTGAAAATTATGTGTGTGTGAGAGCCGCATTTAGATTTCTGGTGCACAATGCTTGCATCTATTAATGCAAGCTACCTGTTTTTGGGCCAGTGAGGGGAAAAGTGGATCTAGTACAGTGAATATACCCAGAGATAAACATGGTGCCACCAGTATAGTGAATATACCCAGAGATGAACATGGTACCACCAGTACAGTGAATATACCCAGAGATGAACATGGTGCCACCAGTATAGTGAATATACCCAGAGATGAACATGGTACCACCAGTACAGTGAATATACCCAGAGATGAACATGGTACCACCAGTACAGTGAATATACCCAGAGATGAACATGGCGCCACCAGTACAGTGAATATACCCAGAGATAAACATGGTACCACCAGTACAGTGAATATACCCAGAGATGAACATGGTACCACCAGTACAGTGAATATACCCAGAGATGAACATGGTGCCACCAGTACAGTGAATATAGCCAGAGATGAACATGAAACCACCAGTACAGTGAATATACCCAGAGATGAACATGGTACCACCAGTAGAGTGAATATACCCAGAGATGAACATGGTACCACCAGTAGAGTGAATATACCCAGAGATGAACATGGTGCCACCAGTACAGTGAATATACCCAGAGATGAACATGGTGCCACCAGTAGAGTGAATATACCCAGAGATGAACATGGTGCCACCAGTACAGTGAATATACCCAGAGATGAACATGGTACCACCAGTAGAGTGAATATACCCAGAGATGAACATGGTGCCACCAGTACAGTGAATATACCCAGAGATGAACATGATACCACCAGTACAGTGAATATACCCAGAGATGAACATGGTACCACCAGTATAGTGAATATACCCAGAGATGAACATGGTGCCACCAGTACAGTGAATATACCCTGAGATGAACATGGTGCCACCAGTACAGTGAATATACCCAGAGATGAACATGGTACCACCAGTACAGTGAATATACCCAGAGATAAACATGGTACCACCAGTACAGTGAATATACCCAGCGATGAACATGGTACCACCAGTACAGTGAATATACCCAGAGATGAACATGGTGCCACCGGTACAGTGAATATACCCAGAGATGAACATGGTACCACCGGTACAGTGAATATACCCAGAGATGAACATGGTACCACCAGTACAGTGAATATACCCAGAGATGAACATGGTGCCACCGGTACAGTGAATATACCCAGAGATGAACATGGTACCACCGGTACAGTGAATATACCCAGAGATGAACATGGTACCACCAGTACAGTGAATATACCCAGAGATGAACATGGTACCACCAGTACAGTGAATATACCCAGAGATGAACATGGTGCCACCAGTACAGTGAATATACCCAGAGATAAACATGGTGCCACCAGTACAGTGAATATACCCAGAGATGAACATGGTGCCACCAGTACAGTGAATATACCCAGAGATGAACATGGTACCACCAGTACAGTGAATATACCCAGAGATGAACATGGTGCCACCAGTACAGTGAATATACCCAGAGATGAACATGGTGCCACCAGTACAGTGAATATAGCCAGAGATGAACATGAAACCACCAGTACAGTGAATATACCCAGAGATGAACATGGTACCACCAGTAGAGTGAATATACCCAGAGATGAACATGGTACCACCAGTAGAGTGAATATACCCAGAGATGAACATGGTGCCACCAGTACAGTGAATATACCCAGAGATGAACATGGTGCCACCAGTAGAGTGAATATACCCAGAGATGAACATGGTGCCACCAGTACAGTGAATATACCCAGAGATGAACATGGTACCACCAGTAGAGTGAATATACCCAGAGATGAACATGGTGCCACCAGTACAGTGAATATACCCAGAGATGAACATGATACCACCAGTACAGTGAATATACCCAGAGATGAACATGGTACCACCAGTACAGTGAATATACCCAGAGATGAACATGGTGCCACCAGTACAGTGAATATACCCTGAGATGAACATGGTGCCACCAGTACAGTGAATATACCCAGAGATGAACATGGTACCACCAGTACAGTGAATATACCCAGAGATAAACATGGTACCACCAGTACAGTGAATATACCCAGCGATGAACATGGTACCACCAGTACAGTGAATATACCCAGAGATGAACATGGTGCCACCGGTACAGTGAATATACCCAGAGATGAACATGGTACCACCGGTACAGTGAATATACCCAGAGATGAACATGGTACCACCAGTACAGTGAATATACCCAGAGATGAACATGGTGCCACCGGTACAGTGAATATACCCAGAGATGAACATGGTACCACCGGTACAGTGAATATACCCAGAGATGAACATGGTACCACCAGTACAGTGAATATACCCAGAGATGAACATGGTACCACCAGTACAGTGAATATACCCAGAGATAAACATGGTGCCACCAGTACAGTGAATATACCCAGAGATGAACATGGTACCACCAGTACAGTGAATATACCCAGAGATGAACATGGTGCCACCAGTACAGTGAATATACCCAGAGATAAACATGGTGCCACCAGTACAGTGAATATACCCAGAGATGAACATGGTGCCACCAGTACAGTGAATATACCCAGAGATGAACATGGTACCACCAGGAGAGTGAATATACCCAGAGATGAACATGGTGCCACCAGTACAGTGAATATACCCTGAGATGAACATGGTGCCACCAGTACAGTGAATATACCCAGAGATGAACATACCAGTACAGTGAATATACCCAGAGATGAACATGGTACCACCAGTACAGTGAATATACCCAGAGATAAACATGGTACCACCAGTACAGTGAATATACCCAGAGATGAACATGGTACCACCAGTACAGTGAATATACCCAGAGATCAACATGGTACCACCGGTACAGTGAATATACCCAGAGATCAACATGGTACCACCGGTACAGTGAATATACCCAGAGATGAACATGGTACCACCGGTACAGTGAATATACCCAGAGATCAACATGGTACCACCGGTACAGTGAATATACCCAGAGATGAACATGGTACCACCAGTACAGTGAATATACCCAGAGATGAACATGGTGCCACCAGTACAGTGAATATACCCAGAGATCAACATGGTACTACCGGTACAGTGAATATACCCAGAGATGAACATGGTGCCACCGGTACAGTGAATATACCCAGAGATCAACATGGTACCACCGGTACAGTGAATATACCCAGAGATGAACATGGTACCACCAGTACAGTGAATATACCCAGAGATGAACATGGTGCCACCAGTACAGTGAATATACCCAGAGATCAACATGGTACTACCAGTACAGTGAATATACCCAGAGATGAACATGGTACCACCAGTACAGTGAATATACCCAGAGATGAACATGGTACCACCGGTACAGTGAATATACCCAGAGATGAACATGGTACCACCAGTACAGTGAATATACCCAGAGATGAACATGGTACCACCAGTACAGTGAATATACCCAGAGATGAACATGGTACCACCAGTACAGTGAATATACCCAGAGATGAACATGGTGCCACCAGTACAGTGAATATACCCAGAGATGAACATGGTACCACCAGTACAGTGAATATACCCAGAGATGAACATGGTACCACCAGTACAGTGAATATACCCAGAGATGAACATGGTGCCACCAGTACAGTGAATATACCCAGAGATGAACATGGTACCACCAGTACAGTGAATATACCCAGAGATGAACATGGTACCACCAGTACAGTGAATATACCCAGAGATGAACATGGCGCCACCAGTACAGTGAATATACCCAGAGATCAACATGGTGCCACCAGTACAGTGAATATACCCAGAGATGAACATGGTACCACCGGTACAGTGAATATACCCAGAGATGAACATGGTACCACCGGTACAGTGAATATACCCAGAGATGAACATGGTACCACCAGTACAGTGAATATACCCAGAGATGAACATGGTGCCACCAGTACAGTGAATATACCCAGAGATGAACATGGTACCACCAGTACAGTGAATATACCCAGAGCTGAACATGGTACCACAAGTACAGTGAATATACCCAGAGATGAACATGGTACCACCAGTACAGTGAATATACCCAGAGCTGAACATGGTACCACAAGTACAGTGAATATACCCAGAGATGAACATGGTGCCACCAGTAGAGCGAATATACCCAGAGATGAACATGGTGCCACCAGTAGAGTGAATATACCCAGAGATGAACATGGTGCCACCAGTACAGTGAATATACCCAGAGATGAACATGGTACCACCAGTACAGTGAATATACCCAGAGATGAACATGGCGCCACCAGTACAGTGAATATACCCAGAGATCAACATGGTGCCACCAGTACAGTGAATATACCCAGAGATGAACATGGTACCACCAGTACAGTGAATATACCCAGAGATGAACATGGTACCACCGGTACAGTGAATATACCCAGAGATGAACATGGTACCACCAGTACAGTGAATATACCCAGAGATGAACATGGTGCCACCAGTACAGTGAATATACCCAGAGATGAACATGGTACCACCAGTACAGTGAATATACCCAGAGCTGAACATGGTACCACAAGTACAGTGAATATACCCAGAGATGAACATGGTACCACCAGTACAGTGAATATACCCAGAGCTGAACATGGTACCACAAGTACAGTGAATATACCCAGAGATGAACATGGTGCCACCAGTACAGTGAATATACCCAGAGATGAACATGGTACCACCAGTAGAGCGAATATACCCAGAGATGAACATGGTGCCACCAGTAGAGTGAATATACCCAGAGATGAACATGGTGCCACCAGTACAGGGAATATACCCAGAGATGAACATGGTACCACCAGTACAGTGAATATACCCAGAGATGAACATGGCGCCACCAGTACAGTGAATTCCTCCTAGAGGCCCAGTGCCAAGAGAATACATCATACAACATGGTGTGTTTTGTCCATGACTTATACAGTTGTTATTTTTAATCTACTGCGGTGCTTCTTAAACACAGGACAGATATTGTGCTGATGGCAGTGAGTTGAATGACCACATTTATATAAAATTAAACATAATACACGGGGGCACATTTATCAATAATGGCATTTATCTGACATGAGACAATCAGCCCCTCTCTATGTATATCATTCATCACGTACACGTATTGCCGCTCGATGAGTCAGTCCAGGAGAGCAATATACAAGCGGATATTCATTTCAGGCAATAACTGTTATTTATTAGTGGTACCCCTATGGCAGCTCAATGGAAATGGATGTTATACACCTGGGACAATCTAGCACAGTATTTGCTTTTATTATTAGTGTTCCCCTGAAGCCGCCCAGTGTGTAAATCCCCTCATTGTAATATGTTGTACCACCAATTCTGGGAGACTGTGTAATGGAACCACTTCTGCAATGCATTCCTTCTACATATGTTTGCAGACTGTTTGTATATAGAATGTTACATCTTGTCTGGCTTCAGTACTTTCTGATGTGGGCATGCACAAGAATGAGAGTGAGAGAGAATGACAGAAATAATGAAAGTGAGTGAGGAGAGAAACAGGAAGAGAGAATGAGAGTATCATAGAGAGAGAAATAAAGAGAGAATGAATGAGAGTGAGAGAGAATGAGAGAAAGAATGAGAGTGAGAGAGATAAAGAATGTTAGTGAGAGAGAGAGAGAAACAGAGAATGAGAGTGCCAGAGAGAGAGGCAAATATAAGTGAGTGAGAGAGAGAAAGAAAGAATGTGAGTGAGAGAGATAAAGAATGAGAATGAGTAGATAGGCAGGAAGAGAGAGAGGAAGAGAGAATGAGAGTGTCAAGAGAGATAGAGAGAAAATGAATGAGAGTGAGAGAGAATGAGAGTGAGATAAAGGATGTCAGTGAGAGAGACAGAAACAGAGAGGAACAGAGAACGAGTGCCAGAGAGAGTGCCAATGAGAGTGAGAGAAAGAATGAGAGTGAGTGAGGAGAGAGAGAGAGACAGAAAGAGAGAGGGCAATAGAGAATGAGATTTTCAGTGAGAGAGAAAGTGGAAGTAAGAGAACGAATGTTAGTGAGAGAGAATGAGAATAGGAACAAGAGCAAGGTGAGAGAGAGAAAGGAAGAGAGAATGAGAATGACAAAGAGAGAGAGAGAGAGAGAAACAGAAAAAGATAGAGGGAGAGATAATGAAAGTGGAAGAGAGAAAGAATGTGAGCGAGGGGAGAGAGAGAAAGAGAGGGACAGAGAATAAGAGTGCCACAGAGAGAGAGAGAGACAAATAAGAGTGAGTGAGAGAAAGAATGAGAATGCTTGAGAAGCGAGAGACAGGAATAGAGAATGAGAGAGAAAGTGAAAGTAAGAGAAAGAATTATAGTGAGTGAGAGAGAATGAGAATAAGAATGAGAGTAAGGTGAGAGAGAGAGAGAGAGAAAGAGAGGAAAGGGAGAATGACAAAGAGAGAGAGTGAGGATAGAGAGTGGGAGAGAGAAAGGAAGAGATAATAAGAGTGTAAGAGAGAGAGTAGGAGAGAGAAAGAATGTGAGTGAGTGGAGAGAATGAAAGAGAGAGGAACAGAGAATGAGAATGAGTGAGAGAAAGAAAGCATGAGCTCGAGGAGAGAGAGAGAGAAGAGGGAGAGAGGGAGAGAGAGAGAAAGAGAGAGAGGGAGAGAGAGGGGGGGGGGTAATGAGAGTGACATAGAGAGAAGAACAGAAAAAAGTATGAGAGAGAAAACTGAAAGAGACAAAGAATGAATGTGACAGGCAAAGGGTGAGACCACAGTAGAGAGAGAGAGACAGAAAGAAAGAGGAAGAGTGAGAAGAAAGATGGAATGAAAGAGAGAGAGAAAACAGAATGAGAGTAAACGTATGAGAAAGTGAGAGATAGAGAGGGGGAGTAAGGAAGAGAGCAGAAGAAGGAGTGAATGAGAAAGTAAAAGAAAGAAAGAGATAAAGATGAAGTGTGAAAGAATAAAACAGAGGACACCCAGCCTGGCACCAGGAGCCTTGGGTCAAAAAGTAGAAGTAGACCGTGTGATCTGATAACAGGTTAACGATTGGACACAATGAGCTGCTCGTTAGTATGTCCCAATCTTCATTAGCACAAGGACAATGGGTCCCATATCTATGGTAATCTGGAGCAGGAATAAATACACATTACTGACCCGACCTGCTTGATATGAGAGAGACATTATAATGGAAAGACTCCATGACATTACTATGTAAAGCTTAGATTATAGGGAAGAAGGAGAGGGGAATATGATAGAAAACTACCCATATGTCAAAGGATTTATTAGAGATGCGGAATGTAAGAACAAGAGGTCATGACTTAAAGTTGGAATATTTAGGGGTAATCTGCAAAAATACTACTAAATTAATATAAAAATGGAAGAGCTTTCCAGCAGAAGTGGTTGGAACAAACTCCTGCCGCTCCGTTACATAATTTCCTTACTTTCATCCCATATAATAACCCCACGTCCCTGCCCTGTTCTGTTGGCATCATCAGATTACCATTAAGGAAATATTCTACTTTTGGGTTTTGTGCCCTAGGGTCATAATTTTGCATTTATTAATGTTGCATTTTAGATTCCACATATATTGGTCCAGTTTTATTATATATATATATATATATATATATATATATATATATATATATATATATATACATATATATATATATATATATATATATATATATATATATATATATATATAAATAATCAGACTATTGCAGTATATATAGTGATACCTTTTTTATTGGATAAACATATTTATATATATATATATATATATATATATATATATATATATATATATACTGTATATATGAAAACGCTTCAACAATTATATGGCCTGGTTTTGACTCCAGTCAGGGAACCAAGAGGTCACACCACCCTGAAGCCGAGCAGGGTAGGCTCTGGTCAGTACTTGGATGGGAGACCACCTAGGAATATCAGGAGCTGTTTCCTATGGCCCACTGGAGAAGGAAATGGCAACCCACTCCATTATCTCTGCCATGAAACCAGGTGGATCAGCATGGTGTTTTACGGTCCGTGAGGTCACAGAGAGTCGGACACGACTGAACGACGAAAGCACAGTGCAACGCACAAGCAAGACAATGTAACACAGTTATTATTAAACACACACCTTACTGGGAGTTATTAATTTGTCCTCTCTCTATATAAAAGTGAGAATTTAGGTGCCTTTAGGCAAGGATTTCCCAGACACCCACACCACACATACAGAATTTAATATTACAATTTTATTAGACAAAAACAGGTTAATTTGGTGCTGTAGGCACATTTATGTAAATTAGCAGTCACAAGTAATCTTGTGTAAATCTAGGGGATTGAGACAAGGATGGGCCTACCTAGGAGGGGATTTACTAAGCATCTTAATTGGCTGAAGTGTGCGTGCAACTCTGTATTTACTATACACTATTGGGAAATATTGAGATCATAGCCCTTCTCACCTCATCTCAACCACTCAAGATGCTTAGTAACCCCCCGCCCCCCTACTGAAATAAGAAAATACAGCAGGATACTGGCCTTTGTGTATATGTGGTGCATATACATTGGTTTTTAGTGTATAAAATCAAACAAATAGTCCCTATAAGGATTTGTCCACGGCAGCGTACGCAGACACAGACTCTGCTGTACTTGCTGTGCTGCATTTCATACTAACCAATCAGTGATCACCTCTCAGCAAAATTCAGCTGTCCTTAATAGGCTAGGACACTATACTCTATGTCCCTCCCCTGTGTCTCTTCTCCCCCTCCCTCCCCTGCTTCTCTTTACCCCTCTCTCCCTCCCCTGTGTCTCTTTACCCCGCTCTCCCTCCCTTGTATCTCTTTCCCAGCCTCTTCCTCCCCTGTGCCTCTTTGCCTCGCTCTCCCTCCCCTGTGTCTCTTTTCCACCTCTCTCACCCCTGTTTCTCTCCCCCCCACTCCCTTCCCTGTGTTTCTTTCCCCCTCTCCCTCCCGTGTCTCTTTTCCCCCCTCTCCCCAATCTCTCACCCACGTGTCTCTTCCCCCCCCCTCTCCCTTTTGTGTCTCTTAGCCCCCCTCTCCCTCATTTGCTGATTTGCGGGCCAGGCTGTAAGTTACGGGTTTAACAGTCGCCATTTTTTTCAAGCCTGTAACTCGGAAGCTGGTTGGAGCCCCTGCCTCCCTTTGTGCCCATTGTGGCCCTAACCTGTCCCCCTGGGCCTATTGCGGGCATTGCGATTAGCTCATTGCGAGCCTCTACCTTCCTTCGCCGCTCATTGCAGGCCGCGGCATGCGCAAACCCGTAACTTTGCGAATGTTACACAACAAACTTGCAATTACGACAACTATATATATATGTGATTAGTTTACTAATGAAAAAAACTGAAAGTTGGGTAGTTTAAGCAAAAATTTTTGCTTTCTCTACCCCCACTGTAAGTGTTATTTAAACACCCTAGATCAGCGGTTCCCTACCCTCTTCTCAAGCCATGATTTTGGTTTAACACTGTGTGAACACAGGAGGACCATTTAGCCTCATCTGTATTCAAACAATGTTAAACCAAAACCATAACCTGTCTGGTGGGTCTTGCCCTAGATAAATGTAGTAGTAAAGGGGGGCTGTTTTTTTCATATGATAAATATTAAAAACTTTTTTTCGTGTAAATTTCAGCAAAACAATAACCTGTCCTAGTTTATGCTAGAGAACCGGACGCATCGTCTTGACCTGAGGTGCAAGTTATGTGTAAAATGTTGCACCTTTGGCGGTGTCCGGTGGCTGTCCACTTGGACAATATGGTAGAGCCAGCCCGCCGAGTGTCCATATATCGCACTGTACCTTTAACATGAGTGGATAACACAATATTGTTTACAAAAGTGTTATTATTATATTAGCTTTTTACATGCTTCTATGTTTCTGTTCTTAAGTATTTAAAAATAAATAAGAAAGTAAGAAACAGAGGATTAAATTGCAGATAGCACCACCTGGTGGCAAGGAGATGGGCTTTGGACCACTGAACATTGAAAATATTATTATTATCGTTTATTTGTAAGGCGCCAACGTATTCCGTAGCGCTATACAGGGGTTAAGTTCACGGCAAAAACAATATTAAACAAAACAAATATATATATGCATTTGAAAATTTAGAGTCTGTGTAAGAACTAAAATTAGTGAGCTCATCTTGCCTGGGCATTACAGTGCCCCTTTAATGTGATTCAGCAAAGAAATGAAAAGTAGGGCACACCGTCTATGTAGCGCGAGGTGAAGACCCGCCGAATTAATGGTGCCGACAATTGCGCAACACACAAATGTGCGCTGGGGTAGAAGTTACTGGTATGTCGGGCGCGCAATTGGCCATGCAAGCTTTTACCCTAGTGCACATTTGTCTGCTGCGCAATCTCGCCAGCCTGACGTCGGCGCGCCTTTAGTATGCGCGCTGAAGTCTTGCCACTGAAATGTAGACGTAGAAATAAATATAATTGCAATATATATATATGCACTTGTAACTTGCCCGGCATAAATAATGGTATCAAATAGTATCTTGAACTGTCTTTTCTGTCTGTCTCAGTGCTGTCTTTCTCTGTGTGCCCTCTCTCCCTTCCCTCTCCCCTCTCCTCCCCCTCTCCTCTGCCTCTTTCTCCCCTCTCTCCCCCTTCTCCCTCCCCTCTCCTCTCCCTCTTTCTCCCCTCTCCTTCCCCTCTCTCCCGTCTCCCTCACCTCTCCTTCCTCCCCTCACTCCCTCTCCTCTTTCTCCCCTCTCCTTCTACTCTCTCCCTTCTCCCTCCCCTTCCTCACTCCTCTCCCTCCCCTTCCTCACTCCTCTCCCTCTCTCCCTCCCCTTTGTCTCTTCCCCCCTCTTCCTCCCCTGTGCCTCTTTCCCCACCTCTCCCACCCCTGTGTCTCTTTCCCCCCTCTCCCTCCTGTGTCTCTTTTCTCTCCCCCATCTCTCAGTCAAGTGTCTCTTTCCCCCCTCTTCCGCCCCTGTGTCTCTTTCCCCTCCTCTTCCTCCCCTGTGTCTCTTTGCCCCGCTGTCTCCCATCTCTCAGCCACGTGTCTCTTTCCCCCTCTCCCTCCTGTGTCTCTTTTCCCCCCTCTCCCCCATCTCTCAGCCACGTGTCTCTTTCCCCCCTCTTCCTACCCTTTGTTTTTTTCCCAGCCTCTTCCTACCTTGTGTCTCTTTCCCCTCCTCTTGCTCCCCTGTGTCTCTTTGCCCCACTCTCCTTCCCCTGTGTTTCTTGCCCACCTCTCCCTCCTGTGTCTCTTTTCTCCCCTCTCCTCCTCTCCCTCCCCTGTGTCTATTTCCCCCCTCTCCCTCCTGTGTCTCTTTTCCCCCCTCTCTCAGCCACGTGTCTCTTTCCCCCTCTTCCTACCCTGTGTCTTTTTCCCCGCCTCTTCCTCCCCTGTGTCTCTTTGCCCCGCTCTCCCTCCCCTGTGTCTCTTGCCCACCTCTCCCACCCCTGTGTCTTTTCCCCCCTCTCCCTCCTGTGTCTCTTTCCCCCCCTCTTCCCCATCTCTCAGCCATGTTTCTCTTTCCCCCTCTCCTCTCGTGTCCCTTTGACCCCTCTCCTCCTCTCCCTCCCCTGTGTCTCTTCCCCCCCTCTTCCTCCCCTCTACCTTCCTTTGCCACTCATTGCAGGCCGCAGCATGTGCAAGCCCGTAACTTTGCAAATGTTACACAACAAACTTGCAATTAAGACAACTGTACATTGAAAATATTATTATTATTATAGTTTATTTGAAAGGCCCCAACGTATTCCGTAGAGCTATACAGGGGTTAAGTACATGGCAAAAACAATATTAAACAAAACAAATAGATATATGCATTTGAAATTTAGAGTCTGTCTAAGAACATAAGTAAGCAGGAAAAAATCATAAAGCTCATTTTTAACTAGAAAAAAAAAGTTGATGCCTCTACAGGACTAAAATAAATAAATTCATAAATGAATAAATGTATAATTAAATATAATTTTTTTAATGATCAATGCATATTTAAAGTAGTGCGCTCATCTTGCTAGGGCATTACAGTGACCCTTTAATGTGATGCAACAAAGAAATGAAATGTAGGGCACACCATCTATGTGGCGCGAGTAGAAGGTCCGCTGACATATTGGCGCCAACAACTGCGCAACACACAAATGTGCGCTGGGGTAGAATCGTGCACAGCCGATTGCGCGCCAGGACATGACTTGCAAGTACAGTAATAAACTGCTGTAGGGAACAATATTAAGAAGCTCTCTAAGTAACTGCTTGTGCCTTTCCAGGATGGTCAGAGGAACAAGCAGCGCGCCAGTCAGAGTTCATGCCCAGCAGTCAGAGTTTTAAAAACATACATTGCTGTTGTGTAAGAAATTCTATGTGAGATGAGGTGTCATGCGTGTGTGCTGCCACCAGGACACGTGAGCAGACAGGACACGTACTTATGAAGAAGACACAACAAAAATGATTGTCCTCACACTGATCTCTATTGTATGTATAATCGGGGTCCTTACCTGTATAATCGGGGTCCTTACCTGTATAATCGTGGTCCTTACCTGTATAATCGGAGTCCTTTCCTGTATAAACAGGGTCCTTACCTGTATAATCGAGGTCCTTAACTGTATAATCGGTGTCCTTACCAGTATAATCGGGGTCCTTACCTGTATAATCGGGGTCCTTACCTGTATAATCGTGGTCCTTACCTGTATAATCGGAGTCCTTTCCTGTATAAACAGGGTCCTTACCTGTATAATCGAGGTCCTTAACTGTATAATCGGTGTCCTTACCTGTATAATCGGGGTCCTTACCTGTATAATCGGAGTCCTTACCTGTATAATCGGGGTCCTTACCTGTATAATCGAGGTCCTTACCTGTATAATCAGAGTCCTTACCTGTATAATCGAGGTCCTTACCTGTATAATCGGAGTCCTTACCTGTATAATCGGGGTCCTTACCTGTATAATCGTGGTCCTTACCTGTATAATCGGAGTCCTTTCCTGTATAAACAGGGTCCTTACCTGTATAATCGAGGTCCTTAACTGTATAATCGGAGTCCTTACCTGTATAATCGGGGTCCTTACCTAGATAATCAAGGTCCTTACCTGTATAATCGGGGTCCTTACCTGTATAATCGGAGTCCTTACCTGTAAAATTGGGGTCCTTACCTAGATAATCAAGGTCCTTACCTGTATAATCGGGGTCCTTACCTGTATAATCGGAGTCCTTACCTGTAAAATCGGGATCCTTACCTGTATAATCAAAGTCCTTACCTGTATAATCGGAGTCCTTAACTGTATAATCGAGGTTCCTTACCTGTATAATCAGAGTCCTTACCTGTATAATCGAGGTCCTTACCTGTATAATCAGAGTCCTTACCTGTATAATCGGAGTCCTTACCTGTATAATCGGAGTCCTTACCTGTATAATCGAGGTCCTTACCTGTATAATCGGAGTCCTTACCTGTATAATCGGAGTCCTTACCTGTATAATCGGGGTCCTTACCTGTATAATCGGAGTCCTTACCTGTATAATCGAGGTCCTTAACTGTATAATCGGAGTCCTTACCTGTATAATCGGAGTCCTTACCTGTATAGTCGGGGTCCTTACCTGTATAATCGGAGTCCTTACCTGTATAATCGGGGTCCTTACCTGTATAATCGGAGTCCTTACCTGTATAATTGGAGTCCTTACCTGTATAATCGGGGTCCTTAACTGTAAAATCGGGGTCCTTGAAGGGGTTAACATATTCTGCCAATGAAGGGGTTAACATATTTTGCTCACACATAGCCTAACCATAATATCATGTGCCTATCCTTGAGATGTTTGTCGACCTTACTAAAACACAAAACATTTCTAGTTGTTCTAAGAAACAGAAAACACCTGATTATATGTCCTTGTACCGACTAACGTGAACTGTGAAAATCGCTCTAATATCCGCCTTCTTTTGCAAGTATAAATTATATGCAATGACGTAGCAATAAACGGAATTAGTACTGAGACTGATTGTGTGTGTGTTACATCCAGTACGAGTTCTACAGAATTCTGGTTGGGCCTGTGTTTCCAAGCTGCCAACTACTGATTAGGAAGCCCCAACAAACTGGTTTCAGAAGTGGGATACAGAGATCGAAGTACGACGGAGTGGGTGAGTAGAGTGAATTGTGTCTATTTGCACCTTCCTTTGCTCCCACTCTCGTTGTCCTTTGTAAACTGTATACAAGTAAATAGGTTGGGCATACAATCCCTGTGGTAGGGAGAATTAAGAATTAAGTCTTTGGTAGACTGTAGGTATAATCCCTAAAGGTAGGGAGACTCTCTAAGGAAGAGAGTGTAAAATTAGGCCTCTGGAAGGCCATATATATATCAAGGAGATATATATATATATTATTCCTAAAGTGGGAATAGAAAGGATAAAATTGATATAAATATATACTTGACGGCTTGGTTTACAGTGCCCAAAATCCGCTTTTGCTTGCTCATTAATTTTGCTGTATTGCTATGCTGTTTAAGATAAGAAATGTTTTTTTTATTCTGTGTAAAAACCAGGAAGTAAGGTCTCTGGACACTGTAAGACGCACCGTCTCTGTGTCTAGGGGCAACCCGTTAACTCGAGAATATCTTTCGGTACTGTCCGAGCTATTTCAGCTCAGTACAGACAAATCCTGTTCTCGGATTAAAAAAAAACGTGATAGCAAATAAGGTTACGTTGTCTATTGAGACAACCACCTAAAGTTTTTTTTAGAAGGATAGTTGTAAATGGTTACTTCCCAGTCTAAACCTCCCAAAGCTGTCATATGTAATTATATACACAGCGTAACATCAGGTCCCGTGAAAGAGCAAATGAGATAAGAACACAGAAATATAAAGGAACTTTTTCTTCTCTTTACATACATTTATATAATATTCTGATTGCTTTTGTTTATAAAGTAGATGGATTGTCTTGTGTTTTGCTGCAAATAAATTTGTGAGTGTTAGCTGTACTTTCTTTTCTTTGCAATACAATTGAGAAATGCAGGTTAGAGAATTTTTTGTCTGTGTCTTTAAGGCTGTGTCCACCACTGAAATATATTTCTAAAGCCGGCATATATGTAAAAAAAGGAAATCTTTTTCCAGAAATATGTAACAGTGGAGGATTTATGGTCTATCTTGTTTGTAAGTGTAAGACAGTGTGTTTATTCTATTTTAAAGCTTGCTAAAACTTATCTCCGCGTCCCGAAAAAAAAAAAAAAAAAAAAAAAAGGGCTGTGAATTTCTGTCTCCTTGCAGAAAATTCTTAAGGTCGTATTTAGTTTGGATAAGATGTGTATGGAATGTTGTTGCTGAACTTTTTAAGGTGGATTCCAGTATTTGTAGTTAAATGTTTGTGGAGATGTCTCAGGAAGAAGTGGAGTGTTAGTTGGGAATTATTGTAAGTTAAGTATGGGACTGAAGCGAATAGTTCCTAGAATGATATAGTAAGTGATTTGGAAGAGAGATTTTGTATGTGAATTTGATCCAAAATGGAGTTTGTTTTTGAATAAATTGCAAATAGTAAATACGGAAAGAAAAAACAGGCAGCCCTTAACGCCCGAATTAATCCTTCTACATATATGATGTATCTGAAGTGAATGTGTCAAGGACACCATGAATCAGACTTCTTATACAGACTTTTAGACTCTGATACAGAGTCAGGATGGAATTGGGCTAACGTCCCTTCCATTACGTGACAATGACTTTAGATTTGTCCAGGATTTAAGGGCAATTAATTACTTAGTCATCCCAATTGCCCCGATTGTCCCTGATATCACTGCTCTCATTACGGCCATTTCCCATGACGCCACTATATTTATTATTATTGATTTATCAAACGCATTATTTTTGGTCCCATTGGACCATGAGACACAACTACTTATGGTTTTTAATTTTTCATGGGTGCCAAATAACATGGACCTGTCTTCCCCTAAGGCTACGTGGATTCACCAGCTGCTTACTCACTGGTGCTCCAACAATACCTTGCGGTCATGGACCAGTGTCATGGTTCTGTCCCCATTCAGTACGTCACAAGGACCTACTGTTTGGTATGTACTCCTAATGGTGAAGCCAAAAAGACAGGATTCACTCAGTCTGCTACAGCACCTAGCAGCTGAAGGTCACAAGGTAACTAAAAACAAAATACAAATGGGGGCAACACATGTTGATGATTAATTATTGCAGGCAATGGATCCCTGAGTGTTCACACTATGACTCCATTTTACGTACGGCTGCTAAGGGGGACAGCCCAGAGCATATTCAGTGGACTCCAGACATGACTAAAGCTTTTGTGACCTTAAAAGTTAGCATTATGCAGGCTCCCATTTTAGGACTACCTGATTATTGTAAACTTTTTCATTTGTATGCAAGGGACAACTGTAAAACCATGGCCGCGGTCTGTGTCCAAGATCACGGAGGTAGTATGTGTCCCGTTGCATTATTTTCCAAAGTAGTCTCTACTCCAGTCCAGGGGATGCTGGCGTGTCTCCAAAAACATTTGGTTCAGTGTGATGTGGCCGTACAGAAAGCATCCCCCCCCCCTTTCCCCCGCTCAAGAGCAGGGACAGAGAGAACACAAGCTGCAGCTGCAAACCCCCCCCCCCCCCCCCCCCCCACCGCTGCATCCAGTAGTACACACTGGAAACGAAACTAGTAAAACTGATAAAACATAGCAAGTACAAGAATTGCAATGATTTTATATCTAGAGGTAATGCTTTAGCTGACAGGGTACTAGCAACAGTTGCAAGTGTCATTTTTGCATCAGAATCTTAAAATCACACTGCCAGACATACATACAAAGATATATACAGTGTCTACAGAATAACTCTACAGGACCTAACAAAGCATTACATGATCATTTGCCTCCACCCACAGCTTGATTTTACTCATATCCTAGACAGGATCAAAGCAATTGTACCTGTTGGTGATAGTAGACCAGTTCTCACGGTGGCCTGAGGCCTTTGTAACACAAAGAGAGGATGCTAAGACGGTAGCTATAATATTAACTACCGAGATAATACTGAGATATGGATGCCCATTGCAAATTAATTCTGATAATGGACCAGCCTTTATTAGTGCGGTAATTAAGGAACTGGTACAATGGCTACAGATAACCTGGAAATTCCATATCCCTTACCATCCTCAGAGTTCAGGCATAGTGGAAAGAATGAACCGCACTATTAAGGAGAAACTTACAAAGGCCACTGCAGGTACATGGGTGAACTGGCAGAAATACTTATCTGCCATTCTAGCAGAAATTAAGATGACTCCTAATAAGTCTACTAAATTGTCCCCTTTTTGAGATTCTAATGGGAAGACTATTTCCAACTCCTTGGGTAAAAGGCCCACTTGTAATTATGTCTGGTGATCTTGATCTTATAAGAGAACAATATGTGCAACAATTGATTGATAAATTGAATGGCATCTATGGTGATGTGTCTTCTCGCTTTTCTTTACTCTCACAGAAACCAACACATCCGTTCCAGCCAGTTGACCTCGTCTGTGTCCGACAACTGAACAGAGCAAAGAAGGGAGGCTTCCCATTCGGATCACCGACTACCGATGTAGCAGTAACCAGGACTGCCGTCCTCACTGACTCACAGGACATCTGGATCCACGCATCACGTCTGAAGCTGTGTCCAAAGAGGGGTGAAGCAGGTGACAAAGTCCCCGTGAAAGCGATTGAAGACAGCGATAATAAAAATGTCAAACCTACTCCTGCATCCACAGAATGCATGGAAGAACTTTCTCCTGTTGATGTGCATTATGCTCCTGGTTTATTTGCCCTTATGGACATTTCTTAATTGCCATTATGACCCAGACGAACTGGGACCACTAAAGTCTGTTTGTGGTAAACACAATAACACTCACACCAATACTAGTTCTCCTCATAGGCACAAGAGATCCACAAGTGATAACACAATTATACATAATCATCCCTGGGAACGTAATACATTTTCCGTAATGTTACAAGGTTATGCTCACTCCCTTAACCTTTCCAGTTGCTGGGTATGTGCACACGTCTCTACACATGGGGAAATGGGTATGCCTCTATTTGGCCTTCCAGCAGAAAACTTCACTCAAAGCCACATACTGTATATTACAATGGCAGTACACAACCCCGCAAATGGAATTTCTTTACTTTGTACAATCAGCCACACCACTTATCTCTATATGGATGCAACACCTCATACGCACGTATTTCCCATCAAAATATAATAAGAGTGTATAATTTATGTTAACTCACACTAACCCAGGGTATAACTGTTTTAGGGCCCGAAGAAAATGTAAATCTGTTGGTTGGTCCACTTGCTCCAATACCACACTTATTTTTATAGGACCTCCTCTGGTTCCTCCCTTTCTGACCTGTACAAGAGTTGTTCACCTTAGAGCTATAGTGGTCCCGGATGTCCCTACTTATTTTCTCTTTTGCATAATATATCAATTAATGGTACTGGTTGTAGCAACAGTAATGGGTCCGTGTCTAATCTCTTCCACCTTATGCCGCCTTCTCCAGCCATGAATGTATACTTTATCTGTGGCAGGTACGCCTATCGATGGCTGCCCCCTAATTGGGTGGGCAGTTGTTATTTAGGTCAAGTAATCCCATATATACACAACCCCAACACTTCCACAAGGCCGCATCAGAACCATGATGGATATAGAGCAGAAGTGCGGGTGGAAAATATTTTTAGACACCCTAGGTATAACCTTCCCACATGCAGGCGTAGGGAGACTACAGGAAGAACTAGCCATCCTTTCTCTACTGGTACAGAGGGCATTGAATAGCTCTGCTGAAGCAATTGGGAAACTAAACTAGGAGCAGGTGCAAATTTAGAATGGTCACTTTGTAGAATAGAATGGCTTTAGATTATGTTTTAGCTTCCAAAGGCGGTGTGTGTGCTTTAATAGGTAAAGAATGTTGTTCTTATATTGATGATAATTCTGTTTACTGTCATTACTTGTATTCCTTTGTGCTTTTATTACATACTGCAAGGCTTTATTCCTAAGAATTTCCAGCTAAATACTGTGACTTAACACCACCCGGTCACAGGTATATCTCATGTACTGATACCCTTGAGGGTCTATAGCCTTCCAGTGTCTCAGTTCACTTCCTATTATATATATATACCACTGCTTACATCCAAAATAAAGATCACGTTGTGATCTAAGAGGGGAATGAAGGGGTTAACATATTCTGCCAATGAAGGGGTTAACATATTTTGCTCACACATAGCCTAACCATAATATTATGTGCCTATCCTTGAGATGTTTGTCGACCTTACTAAAACACAAAACATTTCTAGTTGTTCTAAGAAACAGAAAACACCTGATTATATGTCCTTGTACCGACTAACGTGAACTGTGAAAATCGCTCTAATATCCGCCTTCTTTTGCAAGTATAAATTATATGCAATGACGTAGCAATAAACGGAATTAGTACTGAGACTGATTGTTTGTGTGTTACATCCAGTACGAGTTCTACAGAATTCTGGTTGGGCCTGTGTTTCCAAGCTGCCAACTACTGATTAGGAAGCCCCAACAGTCCTTACCTGTATAATCGGAGTCCTTACCTGTATAATCGGGGTCCTTACCTGTATAATCGTAGTCCTTACCTGTATAATCGGAGTCCTTACCTGTATAATCAGGGTACTTACCTAGATAATCAAGGTTCTTACCTGTATAATCGGCGTCCTAACCTGTATAATCGGAGTCCTTACCTGTATAATCGTGGTCCTTACCTGTATAATCGGAGTCCTTTCCTGTATAAACAGGGTCCTTACCTGTATAATCGAGGTCCTTACCAGTATAATCGGGGTCCTTACCTGTATAATCGGAGTCCTTACATATATAATCGAGGTCCTTACCTGTATAATCGGGGTCCTTACCTGTATAATCAGGGTCCTTACCTATATAATCGGAGTCCTTACCTGTATAATCGGAGTCCTTACCTGTATAATCGGACTCCTTACCTGTATAATCAGGGTCCTTACCTATATAATCGGAGTCCTTACCTGTATAATCAGGGTCCTTACCTATATAATCGGAGTCCTTACATGTATAATCGAGGTCCTTACCTGTATAATCGGAGTCCTTAACCTGTATAATTGGAGTCCTTACCTGTATAATCGGGGTCCTTACCTGTATAATCGGAGTCCTTACCTGTATAATTGGAGTCCTTACCTGTATAATCGGGGTCCTTACCTGTATAATCGGAGTCCTTACCTGTATAATCGAGTTCCTTAACTGTAAAATCGGGGTCCTTAACTGTATAATCGGAGTCCTTACCTGTATAATCGGGGTCCTTACCTAGATAATCAAAGTTCTTACCTGTATAATCGGGGTCCTTACCTGTATAATCGGAGAACTTACCTGTATAATCGAGGTCCTTACCAGTATAATCGGGGTCCTTACCTGTATAATCGGAGTCCTTACATAAATAATCGAGGTCATTACCTGTATAATCGGGGTCCTTACCTGTATAATCGGGGTCCTTACCTGTATAATCAGAGTCCTTACCTGTATAATCGAGTTCCTTAACTGTAAAATCGGGGTCCTTACCTGTATAATCGGAATCCTTACCTGTATAATCGGACTCCTTACCTGTATAATCGGAATCCTTACCTGTATAATCGGAATCCTTACCTGTCTAATCAGGGTCCTTACCTAAATAATCAAGGTTCTTACCTGTATAATCGGGGTCCTTACCTGTATAATCGGACTCCTTACTTGTATAATCGAGGTCCTTACCTGTATAATCGAGGTCCGTACCTATATAATCGGAGTCCATACCTGTATAATCGGACTCCTTACCTGTATAATCGGGGTCCTTACCTGAATAATCGGGGTTCTTACCTGTATAATCGGACTCCTTACCTGTATAATCGGGGTCCTTACCTGAATAATCGGGGTCCTTACCTGAATAATCGGGGTTCTTACCTGTATAATCGGACTCCTTACCTGTATAATCGGGGTCCTTACCTGTATAATCGGGGTCCTTACCTAAATAATCAAGGTTCTTACCTGTATAATCGGAGTCCTTACCTGTATAATCGGGGTCCTTACCTGTATACTCAAGGTCCTTACCTGTATAATCGAGGGCCTTACCAGTATAATCAGGGTCCTTACCTGTATAATCGGGGTCCTTACCTGTATCATCAGAGTCCTTACCTGTATAATCGGGGTCCTTACCTGTAAAATCGGAGTCCTTACCTGTATAATCGAGGTCCTTACCTGTATAATCGGGGTCCTTACCTGCATAATCGGGGTCCTTACCTGTATAATCGGACTCCTTACTTGTATAATCGAGGTACTTATCTGTATAATCGAGGTCCTTACCTGTATAATCGGGGTTCTTACCTATATAATCGGAGTCCTTACCTGTATAATTGGAGTCCTTACCTGTATAATCGGACTCCTTACCTGTATAATCGGGGTCCTTACCTGAATAATCGGGGTTCTTACCTGTATAATCGGGGACCTTACCTGTATAATCGGGGACCTTACCTGTATAATCGGGGTTCTTACCTGTATAATCGGGGTCCTTACCTGTATAATCGAGGTCCTTACCTGTATAATCGGGGTCCTTACCTGTATAATCGGACTCCTTACCTGTATAATCGAGGTCCTTACCTATATAATCGGAGTCCTTACCTGTATAATCAGAGTCCTTACCTGTATAATCAGACTCCTTACCTGTATAATCGGGGTCCTTACCTGAATAATCGGGGTCCTTACCTGAATAATCGGGGTCCTTACCTGAATAATCGGGGTTCTTACCTGTATAATCGGGGACCTTACCTGTATAATCGGGGTTCTTACCTGTATAATCGGGGTCCTTACCTGTATAATCGGGGTCCTTACCTGTATAATCGAGGTCCTTACAGGATCTGGGGTCATCTATTGCTTGAGACATCGGTCCCACCAAAAGTTGAAGGAGAAGCTCTCATCATTGGAAAATTACTCCAGAGAGGACCACGATTATACAGGTAAGGACTCCGATTATACAGGTAAGGACTCCGATTATATAGGTAAGGATCTCGATTATACAGGTAAGGACCTCGATTATACAAGTAAGGAGTCCGATTATACAGGTAAGGACCCCGATTATACAGGTAAGGACCCCGATTATACAGACAATAGAGATCAGTGTGAGGACAATACATTTTGTTGTGTCTTTTTCTGCAGCCGACGCCAGGACAGTTACTGTTCCTTTATTACTGGTATGTCGGGCCGCGCGACTGGCCGTGCGCGCTTTTACCATAGCGCACATTTGTCTGCTGCGCAATTGTTGTCAGCCGGACGTCGGCGCGACTTCAGCATGCGTGCTGAAGTCGTGCCACTGAAATGTAGACGTAGAAATTAATATAATTGCAATATCTATATACGCTAGTAACTTGCCCCGGTATCAAATAGTAACTTGTTCTGTCTGTCTCAGTGCTGTGTTTCTCTGTGTGCCCTCTCTCCCCTCTCCTCCCCCTCTCTTCCTTCTCCCTCTCCTCTTCTCCCCCTCTTTCTCCCCTCTCCTCCCCCCTCTCTACCTTCTCCCTCCCCACTCCACCTCTCCTTTCCCACTACTCCCTCCTCTCCTTCCCCTCTTTCCCTCCTCCCTCTTCTCTCCCTCTTTCTCCCCTCTCCTCCCCCTCTTTCCCTTCTCCCTCCCCTCTCCTTCCCCTCTTTCCCTCCACCCTCTCGCTTCTCCCTCTTTCTCCCCTCTCCTCCCACTTTCTCCCTTCTCCTTCCCCTCTCCTTCTACTCTCTCCCTTCACCGTCTCCTTCCCCACTCCTCCCCCTCTCTCCCTTCTCCCTCCCCACTCCTACCCCTTTCTCTCTTCTCCCTCTTTCTTCCCACTCCTCCCTCTTCTCCCCCTCTTTCTCTCCTCTCCTCCCCCCCTCTCTACCTTCTCCCTCCCCACTCCACCTCTCCTTTCCCACTCCTCCCTCCTCTCCTTTCCCTCTTTCTTCCCTCCCCACTCCACCTCTCCTTTCCCACTACTCCCTCCTCTCCTTCCCCTCTTTCCCTCCTCCCTCTTCTCTCCCTCTTTCTCCCCTCTCCTCCCCCTCTTTCCCTTCTCCCTCCCCTCTCCTTCCCCTCTTTCCCTCCACCCTCTCGCTTCTCCCTCTTTCTCCCCTCTCCTCCCACTTTCTCCCTTCTCCTTCCCCTCTCCTTCTACTCTCTCCCTTCCCCGTCTCCTTCCCCTCTTTCCCTCCTCCCTCTTCTCTCCCTCTTTCTCCCCTCTCCTCCCCCTCTTTCCCTTCTCCCTCCCCTCTCCTTCCCCTCTTTCCCTCCACCCTCTCGCTTCTCCCTCTTTCTCCCCTCTCCTCCCACTTTCTCCCTTCTCCTTCCCCTCTCCTTCTACTCTCTCCCTTCACCGTCTCCTTCCCCACTCCTCCCCCTCTCTCCCTTCTCCCTCCCCACTCCTACCCCTTTCTCTCTTCTCCCTCTTTCTTCCCACTCCTCCCTCTTCTCCCCCTCTTTCTCTCCTCTCCTCCCCCCCTCTCTACCTTCTCCCTCCCCACTCCACCTCTCCTTTCCCACTCCTCCCTCCTCTCCTTTCCCTCTTTCTTCCCTCCCCACTCCACCTCTCCTTTCCCACTACTCCCTCCTCTCCTTCCCCTCTTTCCCTCCTCCCTCTTCTCTCCCTCTTTCTCCCCTCTCCTCCCCCTCTTTCCCTTCTCCCTCCCCTCTCCTTCCCCTCTTTCCCTCCACCCTCTCGCTTCTCCCTCTTTCTCCCCTCTCCTCCCACTTTCTCCCTTCTCCTTCCCCTCTCCTTCTACTCTCTCCCTTCACCGTCTCCTTCCCCACTCCTCCCCCTCTCTCCCTTCTCCCTCCCCACTCCTACCCCTTTCTCTCTTCTCCCTCTTTCTTCCCACTCCTCCCTCTTCTCCCCCTCTTTCTCTCCTCTCCTCCCCCCCTCTCTACCTTCTCCCTCCCCACTCCACCTCTCCTTTCCCACTCCTCCCTCCTCTCCTTTCCCTCTTTCTTCCCTCCCCACTCCACCTCTCCTTTCCCACTACTCCCTCCTCTCCTTCCCCTCTTTCCCTCCTCCCTCTTCTCTCCCTCTTTCTCCCCTCTCCTCCCCCTCTTTCCCTTCTCCCTCCCCTCTCCTTCCCCTCTTTCCCTCCACCCTCTCGCTTCTCCCTCTTTCTCCCCTCTCCTCCCACTTTCTCCCTTCTCCTTCCCCTCTCCTTCTACTCTCTCCCTTCCCCGTCTCCTTCCCCTCTTTCCCTTCTCCCTCCCCTCTCCTTCCCCTCTTTCCCTCCACCCTCTCGCTTCTCCCTCTTTCTCCCCTCTCCTCCCACTCTCTCCCTTCTCCTTCCCCTCTCCTTCTACCCTCTCCCTTCACCATCTCCTTCCCCACTCCTCCCCCTCTCTCCCTTCTCCCTCCCCACTCCTCTCCCTCTCTCTCTTCTCCCTCTTTCTCCCCACTCCTCCCCTTTGATCCCTTCTCCCTCCCCACTCCTTCCCTCTCTCTCTTTTCTGTCTCCCCTCCCTCTCTCCCTTCTCCCTATCCTCCCCTCTCTCTCTTCTCCCTCTCCCCACTCCTCCCCTTCTCTCCCTTCTCCTTCCCCACTCCTCCACATCTCCCTCTTCTCCCTCGCCTTCCCCACTCCTCTCCCTCTCTCTCTTCTCCCTCCCCACTCCTCCCCCTCTCTCCATTCTCACTCTCCCTCTCCACTCCTCTCTCCTCCCCCTGTCTCCCCTCTCCTCCTCCTCTCTCCCTTCTCCCTTCCCACTCCTCCCCTCTCTCTCTTATCCCTCTATTCTTCCTCTTTCTCCCCACTCCACCCCTTCTCTCCCTTCTCCCTCTCCCCCTTCTCTCATCTCCCTCTCTTCCCTCTCTCCCCCTCTCTCCACCCATTATGTTCTGGTACAAGCTGTGCCATTTAGTAAGTAGTCTTCAACAGAAATTACAAACACAAATTATACATACTTGATTCAAATACTCAAGTCTAGTTTTTAAAGCTGAGTTAGAGTGAAACTATGCTGAAGGATAATTTGATCGTGTACATTTTATTCTTCATGCAAGATAATGATTTCTGATATTTAATATGTGCTCTCATGATATGTAAAGCTGCTCCTTAATTGCCTCTTTTATGTAAGTTTCAAAAAGTGGCCACATTATTACAGGAAGGATTAACATGTCATTTTGAACATTGGGTACTTAATTATACATTTGTTGTTTGTTAATTGAGTTTTCCAAATTCTCTCAGTTGCAAATATACAGTGTTCTTTGGGTATTGATATAATAGCTGTGTGCAGGGCAGAATTGCATTGTAGTAATCACAAATAGCCACAAGATGGCGGAAAAGGACAAGGAAGATTGAAAACCTAAACCAAACCTGACTCCCAAAGATATATGTGCATTAAAGGAGAATGACCAATTAGCATAGGGCCATTTAAGGTTTTGTTTTGTTTTTCTTTGTTGCATCTGAAAGAGGGTATTTCATAATGTTGAACATTGTGTGTGTGTGTTTTAAATTAATCTCCTGGAGCAGAATAAACTGATTTGAGTTAAAAACTGTCTTTGGGGGCTTGTCTCTGTCAACCAATGTGCAGCAATATAGCTATATGAGTCATAAGTGTCTGCCAATAAGATTTAGAGTTGTACATAAACACCATTGAAAAAAATAAACTTTTATAATGTTAAAAACATGCTCTTTTAAACGATTTATAGGGAAAAAAATGCATTCTGTATCCCTTTAAGTCCTGTTGTCAAGTGGTTATGTACAGTGGCAGTCTTTCAAGATGTTACCTGACTCCACAGGTGCTTACATTTCTCCCATGTTTCTAATTTTGTTAATGTCTGACTCCACTAAAGCAAAATTTTATAGAATCCTTAAAAATTAAAAGTCGTATTTTTTTTTAAATCACTGGTCCATTATCATGTCAAGTTCTTTATAAGAGCACACTATAAATATGACATTTCAGTGGCGTTATATTAATTTATAACCATGTGACTATATAACGAACCAGGTATAAAAGCTGACCCTTTCACTATCATATTCTACAGGCGGGTGTCTGTGTGTCCGTTAAGTCGTGTCTGACTCTCATTGACCTCATCGACCACAACACACAATGTGTTGGCCAATAGGCCACAGGATACAGATCCTGATGTTCCCAGGTGGTGTCCCATCCAAGTACTGACCAGGCCCACCGCTGCTAGGCTTCAGGGCGGTCTGACTTTTTGGTGTCCTGACTGGACTCAAACCCAGGTCACAGTAGTGAAAGGACCGAATCCTAACCACTGGACCACCAGAGGTGTCTGTATGGCTCAATAAAGCCTCCAAAAATATTTGTAGGTGGTCAGATCACCCGTAGATAAAAATAATCTGTCCCGTTCCCTAATAAAGAAAGAGACACGATTTACTCCAGGTAAGATAGGATTCCGGTGGCACGTCCATTGCGCGCAGCTGAATAGCGCGACGTCATCAGAGCGCAGAGAACTGCGCTCTGACACTCTGTGCTCCAGCCTGGTGCTGTGTGATCTGCCCCTGTCTGGTGCCCCCCATTATACAATCCAATGGATACGCTGCTGAGTCTCACATGCCTCACATGCATCATCACTTCTAGATTGTAAGCTCTTGCTGACGATGCGCTTTTCAGCTGCGCAAAGCACGGGGTGCCAAGGATTCCTATCTTGTTGTGGTCCCTGGTGCTTTGCACCTGCTGCACCAGCAGTAGCTCCACAACCACTACACTCTTTTCTGGACTAATAAATAAATAGAAGATTGTCTCATGCCAGGAAATTGTGGACAAGAAGGTCCCTGATCATTGGACATCCAAACAAAAAGGGTCTGCAGAGAAATGAATTAAGATCGGCAGTACGGGGTCCCCTGAGACCGAAAAGAGGGGTCTCCAGGCAACAATAAAACAGAAAACAGGGTCAATGTAAAAATATATCATACAGGAAATCTGTATCTGCAGATTGGTCCTCCTTGTGGCAAAAACATTGTAGGATTACCCACCTAACATTATCTCAGTTGAAAGTTTGTTTTCTTTTTGCAGTGCTCAGGACAATGAGAGAGGTATGGAGAGGTACAGCAGAAGCTGTTAATGAAGTAAACTGTTTTTTTGAATAGATTTTCTGGCTAAAGCTTTGAGGCTGTTTGTATTTTAATGTTAATTAATTGTAAACTAAAATAGGTTAATATGAATAGAGATCACACTGAATCTTATGAGATTTGGGATATAAGTGTCAGTAATAAGGATATCCCTGAGGTGTTGTGGTTGTGGGGGGTAACTACGCTTCTCAAGTGGCTGAGATGAAGTGAGAAGGGCTGTGATCCCAAGTGTCACCATCACATAAAATAGTTATCAGTTGTGAGTAACGCCTGAGAGATGCGCTCTGTGTAGCCGGTACTCACAAGATGATTGCGAGGAAACACGGAATCAATACTGCCATAGTAATGCACATGCGCTGAGGGGGGGATGGAGAGGGGGAAGCAACTGCAATGCGTGGGAGAGAGGGAGGGAGGCAGAGAGAGGGAGAGAGAGAGGAGGCAGGGAGAGAGGGAGGGAGGCAGTGAGAGAGGGAGGGAGACAGAGAGAGAGGGAGGGAGAGAGAGAGGAGGCAGATAGAAAAGAGGCAGAGAGAGAGATAGAAATGGAGTGGGCAGAGAGGGAGGAAGGGAGAGAGGGAGAGAGAGGGAGGTAGGGGTACAGAGGAGGCAGAGAGAGAGGGAGAGGGAGGCAGAGAAAGAGGGAGGGAGGCAGAGAGAGATGGAGGGGGAGAGAGAGGAGGCAGACAGAAATTAGGCAGAGAGAGAGATAGAAATAGAGGGGACAGAGAGGGAGAGAGAGAGGGGGAGGGAGAGAGAGTGAAGGAGAGAGAGGGTAGGAGAGAGAGGGAGAGGTACAGAGGGAGGCAGAGAGAGAGTGAGAGAGAGAGGGAGGCAGGGAGAGAGGGGGGGATGCAGGGAGGAAGGGGGAGGGAGGGAGAGAGAGAGGGAAGGAGAAAAAGGGAGGGGTACAGGGGGAGGGAGAGAGAGAGAGGGGGTAGAACAGAGGGAGGCAGAGAGAGATGGAGGGAGAGGGAGGAGGAAGAGAGAGGGGAGAGAGAGGGGGTATAGAGGGAGAGATGCAGAGAAAGGGAGGCAGAGAGGGAGGGAGGGGGGAGAGGGAGGGATGCAGAAAGAGAGGAGTGGTGGAGAGTGAGAGGGGGAGAGAGAGAAGGAGAGAGGGAGGCAGAGAGAAGGAGTGAGGGAGGCAGAGGGAGAGAGAGAGAGAGAGGGGAGGGAGAAAGAGGGAGGGAGGTAGAGAGAGTAGCAGTATTTAAAGGGCACTTTAGTGATCTTAGAAAGAGCTCTCTAAACAATACTTCATGCAGAGATTTAATGGTTATACAGCCTTTTTTCTTATCAGGCCCTACCTAACTATTCTTTAGTGACCCCTTTATAAGACCACTAAACTGATCTTTTAATAGAGTGCTATATGTTAATCCCAAGGCACAAATTACATGCTTCAGTTTTGAAACCAAGAAATTCCAGATTAAAAATGGCACACGACAAGGGTGCCCACTATCCCCACTTTTATTTGTCCTGTTCATAGAAACATTTGCTGAAATTATTTGAGTCTCTTCTGATATAAAGGGAATAAAGATGGGAAACCATAATTACAAAATACAGCTTTTTGCTGACAATGTTATTCTAACATTAACCGACCTGGAAAACTCCCTAATATACTAAACTTTGGATCATTTGGATGATTACCGGAGAGTCTTGTACTTTAAGATAAATTACTCAAAAACCAGATATTATCTTAAAGGGCCTCAACCTGGATCAAATATTAAGATTGAAACATTTATATAACTATCATTGGAACAGTGGATATATTACCCATTTGAATGTGAGGTTTTCCTTTCGCCTTAAAAACTTATTAAAAGAAAACTTAAACATTGTTTCCAAGCAAATGAGAATAATTTTATCAGATTGGAAAACTATAAAAATGTATTGGATGGCTAGAATAGCCATCAATCATACCCAAAATAACCTACAATTTTAGATGTGTTCCAGAAGTGGCTCCCAAATATATCTTAGAGATTATATGCTAAAGGAGGTTTGGCCTCACCGTCGATAAAAGATAAGCTCATAGACAGGGCCCTCCATCCTTTGCAATGTGTTAATATTGCATATGTCTTTGCCTGGAACTTAACCCATGTATAGCGCTACAGAATATGTTGGCGCGTTACAAATAAATGATAATAATAATTCATGATGCTATTGTATTATCTCATTTGATGGATTGGAATCTTTAACAAGATATTAGTTTGGAAAAAAAATAGAGGAATGTTTATTATCGCATGGTAAGTGGTTCGGCCGTTAAAGTCGTGATTTAGTGTTGCGTGCCACGTGATCAGTGCTTTGCGAGGCCCGCAGTTGCAGCTACAGTCTTCGGCAACTTTCAACATTGCGCTACCGACAAACTCGCAGTACGACAACTATTATATGTGATGGCTCCTTGCTTAATGTAGAAAGCCTCTGGAATACACTTCACCTGAAGGGAATGACCTGGTTGCAGTTTACAAAGCTCTTTGCTCTGATCAGGCTTCCAATTAAATTGAATGAGAACTAATATCTTGTGAAAAACTGATCTATTCGGTAAATGACTCTCATCTGATCTCTAAATACCAGATTCTGATCAGATCTTTTAATAATATTGGTAAATCAACTAGAATTAATATCTGGGAAAGATATCTGAGTAAAATATGGGTATAGGAAATATGGAATAATGCTTTCCAAAAAGTTTTAAAAAATCATCTTTGTGCTCTTGTTATAGAGAATTATTCTTTAAAATTGTACAAAGATAAGCCCCTATTCAACTGAGCTATTGTGGTTTACGGGAGCCCGTAATGTGGCCCGCAAAATAATTTGCTATTCAATAGGCATCTTTTCGCTAGCGACAAACTATTTGCTGGTTACAGGCTGAAAATCATAACTCCGACCCATCTAAGCATTTGAAAGTTCAAAGAGCGTAAATGTTACAATCGCAAATCTCTAATAAATTGGTACAATTCCTCAAGCCCGCAAATTTTCTCACACCTGTAAATGTCAAATGTAGAAGAAAATCCTACGGCTATCACTTAGGACCCGCAAGGGGGTTAAACACCTGATCGTAGCACTGTAAAAGCAAATAAATAATCAATCCTGCACTGTAAATGACGGGGAAAGTGATGACAGAAATTAGAATTAATTGCACAACAGTCTCAAGCATATCTGCAACTAAAATCTTTTTTTTTTTTTTTATGTTTCATTTCAGTGTTATATCAATCTGGGGAATCAAGGAGTTAATACATATCAGGCCACCCACATGGACTATAACAGTATCGCCATTCATTTTTATTATTTTGTACATTGACAAATTGCGAGTCTGATCGCATACTGTATGGGACATCTACACACTAATTGATTGACGTTTAACCTCCATGTTTTACTGACGTAATGATGACGGTCTCATTTACTATTGTCTGTTTCTAAATGGGTAGTTATGGCCTTGCTTAATTGATCATGATCACGCTTTGAAATGCTACTTACGGGTGCATGGTTTACGGTTTTGGCTTTCGGCCCGTAACTTGCGGACTTGTTCAATTGAATCTCTCTGTAATTGTAGCAAATTTCAAGCCCATAGACATACGGCCGGTATAACGTAATCTGCGTGCTTGCAATTGAATAAGGCCCATAGTATTTTGTCCCTTCAGATCTAAATAAATTTGATTAAAATTATCAGCTGCGGGAAACACGGCATCCTACTACATGTGTGGTGGGATTATGAGAGAATTCAACCTTTCTGGACTCAATGTAAAATATAAATTTTAAAAATAGTCTGAAATACAATTCTGTATAATCCAGAATTTATAATACTCCACTTGAAAATTGACACTTTATTTCCACTCTGCAAATATCTGATCTCCAATACCATACTGGCTGCAAAATGGGTCTTTGTAAAATTTTGGAAACATAACCAGATCCCCTCCTGGTCGGAGGCAGCGATTCCGTTATCAAGAAACCGTGAATTGGAAAAAGACTGGCCATCCTATGGTTCTATTAAAAAAAGCTTACCTTCCAAATGGTTACTGAGGGACAATTATATGAAATCCTAGCATCTGGTACGATTCTCTCATTTTTTATTTAATTTTATTGATGTTTTCTTTCTCATTTTTTCTGTTATTCCATTTTTGTTATTTTTTTCGGGTTGTCGTTTGACATAATTTGGTCCGGTCTCCTGCCATGAATGGTTGTATGTCTGAGTAGGATGTATATGTTACCAATATGTAATTGTTCTGTTGTGAATGTTATTTAAAGTGAATAAAAAAAATAAAAAAATAAAAAAGAGGCCAGTGTAGTGCCGACCAACTAGAAAATAACAAATATATACATTTATGCTACAGTGACCATCAGTGAATACTTAAAGGAACAGTATCCCACTTTTAAGCAAGCAAACAGTATTGATAAGTAGCTATTGTGGCTGATATTTTTTTAGCTTTCTTAGTGACCATGACTCACCTCTTTTATAATACTCGATGGCTCTCTTCTTTAAGAATATGTCAAGTTGCTGTTATTTTGTGTCACTGTGACATCAATCAGATGGTTCCTGATAAGAAGTCAGATAACACCAAGTCTTAGTTTAGTAAATATTCCTGTTATAAGAAAGCTAATCCTGGAGGATCACATACTGTACAAGAAAGAAATATATGTCTTTAAAATCTATAAGAGCATTATTAAGCTGGGGGGGGGGGGTTTAGATTTTTATTAGAAAAAAATAATTTTGATGTCTCAGTTGGACCCTGGACATATCCATGATACCTTGGTGGAAATTGTGTTTGTGAGAGGGGTGTTTACATTTTGGGAAAACAGTGCTTGCATCTATTGATGCAAGCTACCTATTTCTAATACTGTGAGGTGGAAAAGATCAATTTCAATCAGACCAAATTATCTTACAAAGCCTCCTGACCTCTCCTCTTTCCATTCTCTTACTCCCCTGATAAAGAAAAAAGCACACCCACATGAGCCGGCGCTCAGGATATGATATAAAAACGATAAAATAGACTCCTATTCATAAACAGTCTTCAACATTTAAAAAAATAAAATAAAATAAAATTAATGTCCAATTCATTAGCTTGTTACAAACTTCACAAATAAATGCATTGTTTCTCAAACTACAGGGGTGTTTTAACTCTTTGCGTGTAATTACCTGGTAGAGGGGAACTGATATTAAAGGACAATTGTAGTCTGGTAAAATCTTCACACGATTGTGATGTATGTAACAAAGTAACAACATTCAAAGGTACACAAGAATTAAATCACTATAATAGTTGTTGGTTTTGCGAATGTTGGTGACATTTGCGATGTTGGTCACGCTTTTGCGTCTGTTATGCGCAAGCGCCGTTGGCAAAGTGTGTAACCTCCCACCGCCAATGCGCATGCATTTGGCAACTATTATATGACTAGGGAATTGCTCGTCAAAAATGACAGTAATAAAATTTGAAGCCTGTCAATGCTGTTTGCCACACAATGCGAGGTTGTCCCCCCTCTAACTTACGGGCCTTGCGATGAGCGCCTTCGGGGCTCATGGCGGGACTTGCAATGAGCGCCTTTGACGCTCATTGCAAGCCTCGCCACTCATTGCTGGCCTTGGCCAACCCGCAACTTTCGTGTCCCGCAATGAGCCTCTCCCCGCAATGAGCCTCTACTTTCCTATCCTCGCGATGAGCGACAAAGGCGCTCATTGCAGGAGTCGGCCAACCCGCAACTTTAAACCTCTCCCCACTCTTTCCCTCCCATGTCTCTTTGCCCCCTCTCCCTCCCCTGTTTTTCCCCCTTATTTCCCTCCCCTGTGTCTCTTTCCCCCCTCTCTCACCCTGTGTCTTTCCCCCACTGTCACCTGTGTCTCTTTCCCCACTCCCTCGCCTGTGTCTCTTTCCCCCCTCTCCCTTCCCTATGTCTTTCTCTGCCTTCTCCCTCCTCTGTGCTCCTGTTTGCATTTACGGGTGTTAAACCATTTGAGGGCTCAAAAAAAAAAAAAAATTCCCCAAGCCCAAAATGTGTTTCTGATGTACTGCCTTGAAAAAAGGTTACAACTTTACGGCAGTCATTTTTTTTTTCTCGCTTAGCCGTTTTCAGACCTCCCAAAAAACGCCAATTAAATATCAAATTAGCTTGCAACCTCACTCAAAGGCTCCCTGCATCTCCCCCTGTGCTATGTGTGAGTTTGTAAGTTCATTTTTTTATTAATTGGCCAGTCACGTACGGGCCTCGCAATAAGCGACTTAGGCGTTACCAACAAACAATTATGCCAACTATATATGTGATATACTTTATTCTGTTGTCCACTGAAGAAGGAACTGGCAACCCACTCCAGTATCTCTGACATGAAAAACAAGTGGATCAGCATGACCATGGACATAAAGATGTCCTGGTGTGTTACGGTCCATGAAGTCACGGAGAGTCGAAAACAACTGAATGACACACAAAAACAAAAATATATATATTTTATTTATTTATATATATTGTGCCAAGAACGCTTACATACAGAAGTATTACTGCACCTTTTCTGTGCACATACACACATATTTCAATGTGCTGCTGCCCCATGAAAATGTGCTGCCCTTGGCCTGGGCTTTGTGAGCCATAGAAACACTGGAGCTATAAAGATTACACCGCAGTGGCCCTTTAAGATGCATTTCAAGCTCCTTATAGGATGATTCAAGGCAAGGGAATCAGGTTTGGTTCTCAAGCATCACAGCACCAGGAAATCAGTTATTTCTACATACAGTATATGGAAGCGACAAAGACCATCAATAGTGACCCTATAATAGCAGGAAGGTCTCGCCCTAGCACATCATCTCCATCACCTTGCACTGAGCGGCCATCCTGTCTGCTAAAGAAATAAACTATATGTTATTATTGAATGTACCGTATTCATAATACTATATACTGTACCGATAATTCAAATAAAAAAGAATATTATAGGACTCTCAGGCATGCAATACTCAAAGATATATGGAAGTTTCCTTGTTTTTAATTTAAAAAAAACTATATGTATTTACAGCTTGCTGCTTACTGACTTTAAGGGCCTCATTCAAATGTGATTTGTCCAAAAGGGCTCTATATAAGCATACAGCATATTTTTTTACAGATGTTTTTAGTTTAATTTTATCCAAAAGCAAGGTCTTCACTAACTAAAAACGTCTGTAAAAAAATATGCTATGTCCTTATATAGAACCATTTTAAATAAGGGAAATCTCATTTAAATGAGGCCCTTATTGTTTAGCTTAATCTCCTTATGACAAGGCTCCAAGACAAAACATTTTTGAAAATGTTTTGATCATAAGTTGTTATATTTTCAAAAGATGGGCAAAACATTATACAAAAATATGCATATTTTAAAAATAGATTTTTTCTTGGGATTTTTTCTTTTGACATTTATATTTATTATGTCTATTTTCAAAGAGATATGGTGACTTGAAGACAGGAAACGTCTGACAGGTTTCAAGGGAAGTGCATTCCTGTAGTTACTGTAAGTCATTGCTTTCCAGTCCTAGAGAAAGTGAGTTGTGTCTAAAAGTAGGACAGCTTCTCTATGTGGGTTTGGGAAGATCAGTATATGGCATTGTGGTATATGTGATAGATAGATAG